>JABUQX010146159.1:0-15000 GCA_015478945.1 Trachelipus rathkii | reverse complement strand
TGTTATAAAATGAAAAATTGTGGATGGATTTTAATTATTTTTTCAGTGTATACACTCGAGTATGTTAGCTTTAAACTGGCAAAGTAAATTTTTGATCCAAACAGTATTAGTGGCAAAATCACGGGGCCTACTTTGGTCCGATTCACCCTGCCGTAAAAATTGATGAAGGGGTGAATCGGACCACCATTGTTATTATTAGAATTACATTATTATTTTTTTGTGTGCTTATGACCTACTATAGGGCCTTGATTTTCAAAATTCCAAAAAGTGCATTAGGGGAGAGTCGGGAGACGAAGTTATACCTAAAGTGGTCCAAGTCACCCAGCCTGACGCTATCAAAAAAGACTGGTTCTGGGAAAACCCATTCCATAAATCTATTTAAATTAGGTTGTGGCAGCATTGGCATCCTCATATCTTTTTCACAAATAGTTGAATCAAACCAGCCACTTTTCGTGCAATTAAATTGTGTTCCTCCAATACAACACTTCTCTGAACAAAATGGAAATCCTTTTGGAGCTCTATCTTTCCACGTATTCATCAATTTTTCTGACTTGTATACGACATAAGGGGGAAGGAGTGTCCCGTCTGCAGAGGCACAGAACATTAGTGAAACTGAAGTCTTTGAATAAAATGAAATGTTGTTGGTATATTTGATGCCCCTTCTGTGGAGGTGTCTGATTGAACTTGTGGGTGTGTCAGAAAATATTTGTCTCATCATAATTAAATATTTGATGCGGTAGCAAATCTTTCAGGCTTTCGCTTAAATTATCGTGGTACTTTCTAAGCAAATTTTCATCTACCTTTCCTCTGCTTGGTGTTATGTTGGTGCTTATTCTAGAACTTAGTGTCTTGGAGTACCTTTCCAAAAACTTTGACATCCAATCATATCCTGGCATATTATCTACAAATGTTGGATGAATTTCACCTATTTTATCAAAATGGTACTTTACTGCATAGCGAACATCCATATTGGTGAGAGGGAAACCCCAGTCTGAACATCTTAAAATATTGTTAACAATAGTTGCCTCAAATTCAGGTGACAATGCTGTTGGGTGCCCAGGTATTTTCCCATGTTGGTTTTTGATTTTATTTGACAAGGTTTGTCTGGCAATTCCATATTCTTGTGCAACCTGTCTTATTGAAGCATTTTGAAGGGTAACCTTTTCTATGGCTTCATTAAGAGTTGCTTCAGAATAGTTCCGGTAGTTACAACTATCCGGTTTTCTTTTGTAATTGCGCACCATATCTAATCCTGTTAATTTATATATTGTTATTTTTTTACCTAAAAAAAAGAAAAAAAAGAAAAGAAAATATAATAGCATGCAAACAACTGGCATAATTTCACAAAAATTATTAAAATTAGCCAAAAAAAAAAAAAAAAAATATTGGGGCTACTTTGGCTACCTAAAAAAAAATTAAAAAAGTAATATATATAATGTATATATATATAATAACATGCATACATAGGCATAATGTAACTAAAATTATTAAAATTAACCCCAAAATAAGGTAAAAAATGGTAAAAATAAATTGGGGTTACTTTGGCCACCCTGCCAAAGAAGCCCCACCCCCCTGCCAAAGTAGCCCCATTTTAATTTAAGGTCTGTAGCTTCTAAACTATGAAAGCTGATTAATCAGGCATTCTATGCTCCCATCCTAAGATGCTAAAGAGTAACATACATGAAAGTCATGTTTGTATGTCTTCCCAATTCTTCTGGGTGAACCTTAACAAAATGCCTTCATTTTTCACGATTTTTCAACTACATTTTCTCAGTAGTAAAACAACATTTTTATTTTGTTATTTCTGACACCTAATGGTTCATTTTAGTAGTCAATTTTACTGGCTTTTAAAGGAAAAAAAAATTAAATTTCCATCCTTTCTAGAAAAAAAGTTATGAACCATAAAAGCCATATAGGTGAAAATGTCCAAAGTAGCCCCAGTGGCTAAAGTAACCCCAGTTTACGGTATATATATATATGTGATCGATATATATATATATATATATATATATATATATATATATATATATATATATATATATATATATATATATATATATATATATATATATATATATATATATATATCAGAAAGCATAATTATTCGCTGTGAAAAATTGTAACACTATATCTATACTTATGCCAAGATCGTGAAAGCAAAATTGATATAAGCTCAAACAAAATTGTATAAAAAGGCTTTCCCACTGCCTTGTTGAGCATCCTCTCTCCCACACTCTTTCGCTTCTGGCATTGGTCATATGAATGACCTTTCTGTCGACAATAGGGACAGATGCCCTGATAAATAAAACAACGCTCAATAAGATGATTTCCCTTCCCACAATGAACACAAAAACGGTCATTGTGATGATTTTCAAAAGAAGGAACAAAATCATTCATTCGGCGGTTATGCCTACGTCTAGGACGTTACTAAGAAAAAGAGAGGATCTCAATAAAGGGGAGACTGTTGTTATTCATATTTTATTGAATAAATCACCATTTGTTTTATGATTTTTAAATCATTCATTACAACTCATATAGAGGACTACATCAAGAACCAAGAAGAATCAAATTTACATAAAAAAAAAACATTTTATGGGCCTCTATATATTGGTAACCCTGGAAGTAAAACACCCAGCGCCTTCTGATAACCCATCAGCATTTCACCAGTAACTATTTAATAAGATGCCAACAATGAAGATTTGGATACTTACACTCTATCTTACTAACTCCTCTTATCCTCCCCAAAGAAAAGTTCATCTCCAAAGGAAAACAACCAAAATGAAGAAAAAGAAAAAACAACAATACTACAAAATCCAAATCAGAACTCTAAGAATATGACTAGGGACCAACCGATGCGGGAATTTTGCCGGGGCTGCTCTATTTTAGCCGGGGCCGGGGTTAGCTAAAATTAGAAATGTAAGTCAAAAACACTAAAAGTCTTAAAATTTATTGATGAAAATTAATAATTTTACTAATTACTAATTGTTAACGAATTAATTATTTTATTAATTATTTCAATTATAAATATATTAGAAAGAAATTTTTAGAAAATAATTGATTTTCTGAAGAATAAGTTGTATTATATATATATAAGTATATATAGGAGAGAGAAGAGTATATATATATATATATATATATATAGTATATATATATGTTAAGGTTATTATATATATATATATATATATATATATATACCAAAACTGGGAAACCGGTCAAAAACCCATTTATTTTTCTTTTTTAATGAATCATGAAAAATCGAAATTTTAAGTTACATTAATAGTTTTTTCTTACATTTAGAGTTTCCTTAATGTTTTAGAATAATGAAAATAATAAAATTTAAAAATAAATACTTTAAAATTTTTGAAAAATTCCATTTTCAAAAATTGAATTGAAAACCGGTCAGTGGCGTCGGGGAAAGCCAGTCATTAAATATTATTTCTTTTGTGCTTGTCCAAACTAATTATAATTATAATTTAAATGTTAAATAGAGTCTAATAATATTATAGAATTAATTTGAATTGAAAAACACAAGTCCTAGTTAGGTTTTTAATAACATCCAGCAATCCTTTATTTTTTCAAAAAAATTTCGTTATTTTCTTTCCCTTTTTTTTTTTTTATGCTAAATAAGTATTAAAAAAAATGAATTATGACAATATAACTTTTAATAATTTCTAATAATAATAATAATATTTCAACTTTAACAAAATTGGCACATTTTATATATTGACTTATAGGCCTATGTACGAAGATATTTCACGAACTTTTTGACGAAATATTGTTCACAAAATATTATAATTTAAATTATGACAATCAATTTTGAATAATAATAGTAATAATTGCACTTTTTAACAAAAATAGGCTTTTTTTTTTTTTTTTTTTATATCGAGTGAGTACGCACATTTCACATGAACTTTTTTTTTTATCCTTTGCACTAGATAGAAGAAAGATATGTATAGTAGGAAACATTAAACAAATGTCTTAGTAGTCTACCATGCATAAAAATACTAGAACAAAATATTGCTTGAAACTAAAAATAGACATTTTTAATGTTTATACTGACCGGCTTCCCTGACGCCCGACTCCTGGTTTTCCGAACAAAAACTTAATAACTTTAAAATAAGCTTAATATTTTAAATTTTTACATGGAAATGTTAAAAATAGACTTCCTAATATGCATCTAACTCAAAATTTTGATATCTTAATTCTACGAGATTCACTAGGTCTTAGAATTTTTTGGAAAAAAAAATTTAAATTTTGGAAATTTTTTTGACTAGTAGGTATATTTAGTTTGTTTAAATTTTTATATATAGTTAAAATATAATCTATTTGCTACTTAAAAACCCTTTCTCTAATTGAAAAATTTTTTAATTTAAAAATAATATTAAACTGACCAAGTTTTCCTCCATGGAATGTCCTTCTTTTACTTGTATATATATATATATATATATATATAGCAGGGCTTAGTATAGAGTATATATATATATATATATGTATATATATATAGGCATATATGTAATCATATATATATATAGTATTTATATAGGTATATATATATATATATATATATATATATATATATATATATATATATATATATATATATATATATATATATATATATAAATCGTATATTATAATCGTATATATATACTTGCATTTATAGTGGCAATTCGGTATATATATATATATATATATATATATAGTATTATATTATATATATATATATATATATATATATGTTACATATATATGTTATATATATATATATATATATATATATATATATATATATATATATATATATTTTATATATATATATTGTATATATATTGTATATATATATATATATATATATATATATATATATATATATATATATATTATACATATATATATATATATATATATATATATATATATATATATATATATATATATATATATATATATATATATATATATATATATATATATATATACTGTATATATATATATATATGCTGTACCATATATATATATATATATATATATATATATATATATATATATATATATATATATATATATATATATATATATATATATATATATATATATAGTTATATATATTTTTAGTATATATATATACTCCTGGTATATATATATATATATCTCAATTAAATAAATAATTTTGAAAAGATATTTAAGAAAATACTTCTATTTCCTTTCTCCTTGAAGATATTTACTTTTAAATAAATAAATACATTAATATTTTAACAATTATATTTATTTCTTTCCGAATTCAGTTTGATATTGTTATCAAATTTTCGAATATTTGTTAAAAACTTGGAAAATTATAATTCTGGCCTAAATTTTTAATTTGAAATCATATTAAATACCAAAAAAAAATTATATTTAGGTATTCTTGAAATTTAGTCCTTTAAAAAAGTTATTTTTATAAAAATGTATAGAATATAATTTGAAATATGTAACAATAATTAAATTAAGAAAGAGCTAAAATATCGATTAATAGCAACCCTAATGGATAATCTTTTAGCAATGTTGAACAAATTTTAGTTTCCAGTGGGAGACCATTTACATGTTTGATACGCTTGTTTATTATGTAGGTGTTCAAGATTTTGGTGGATTTTGATTAATCAATTAATTAGATTTATGATTTTTATGTTGTATGTTTATATTTTGCATCAATATAACAAAAGAGTAATGGAATTAAAATATATTTTTATTTTGTTTGATTTTTATTTATTATTTAGTGTAAAATTTACAGTTAATCCCGTAGAAACCCCGCTTTTAAGCCTGATTTAAGCTGGCCCCTGTCGGGTTCCTAAATATGACTCATCCAAACACATTATCACAATACACATCTGATTAGATCATTTCACTAGACTCAACAAATAATCATTTTACAAATGAAGAATTTACAATTGCAAAAACTGAACTGGTATCTTTCAACTAATCCCCCTGGTCATCACCACTTCATCTCGTTTCAAAATTACCCCAGGTGAGTGACGCCCCATGTGGTGGCTGTGGAACATTAAATCCTATACCAAACCAGATTCGCAACAAGTTCTTTTTCAAGATTTCCATAAGTATGTCTCATCCAAGTGTTAGAGCTTCTCTTCAAATGAAGACGCACAATTTTGGCCTATATGGATCAAGATATTCACATAGCGGACTTAATCTTCACCACTGTCAAAATTCCATGGTTCATTGTCGCGACATTCTCCAAAACAACTTGTGTGCACAATATCACATTTTTATATAACATTGGTATTTTCTTGCATTCAAATGTTATTTGCTTATATCTAACGGATATAACCAAATGTGCTTATATTTGAATGTACCTTTAATTGTATAATATTTTGAATTTTGTTTATATACCATTTTATATTTTTAATCTCATTTCAATGTTTGTATGTGTGCTTATGCCTTCGACATAATTAGATATGCTTTCATTTGAAAGTCAAGGTTATATTTTCTTATTATTTTTAAATCACACATGTTTTATATGTTGTATGACCAGGGCTGCCTTTTTTTGGGGGGTGAATTGGTCCACTGTAAATAAATAAAATAAATAAAAATTTTGAAGTTTTTAAAAAAAAAAAAAATAATAAATTAGTGTATAAATGTCCTTAAATAGAATTTTTGAAAAATGTGAGTTTTTTGTTATAAAATGAAAAGTTGTGGACAGATTTTAATTATTTTTCAGTGTATACAGTTGAGTATGTTATCTTTAAACTAGCAAAGTAAATTTTTGTTCCAAACAGTACTAGTGGCTAAATCACTGGGCCTAACTTTAAGCCCACTCTGCTAAAAATTGATGATGGGGTGAATTCGGCCACCATTATTCTTATTTTATATTATTATTGACATTTTTATTTTATTATGGTTAATAATTTAATAAAAAAATAAACAGTTACTTATATATTAAGTAAAATTAAATAAAAATTAAATTATATGAAAATATAAATTCCAAAAAGTGTCAAAAATTTGTCCCATGAATGGGGTGAATTGGGACACCACATTTTTATCCTTATTTTATGTATCATTATTATTTTTATTACTTATTACTAATTATAATATAATAAACAATTTATATTAAAGTAAAAATTAAAATATAAAATTGAGTTTATACGTAAAAGAATAATTTAAACAGATGGTCCGATTCACCCCAACAAATTCAATTCACCCTTTCAAGGAAAGTCTAGATAGAGTTTTTAATATTTAAAACTCTTTAATAAACTATTATTATTAGAAATACATATTTTTATTTATTTAAATGTATATGGCCTTTATTTTCAGAAGAAAAAAATTCAAAGTGTATTAGGGGAAAGTGGGAGATGTAAAGAATTAAAGTGGCTTACGTCACCTCACCCACTATATTTGCAAAGTGCATTTTCTAAGTCTCCAAATATATGTAATGCATTTGAATTATTATTTCTTTTATATATTATGTATTTATATACTTAACTAGTTTAGCATGGGAAGTAATGTAGCATCCCAAAGTATAATTATTCATAAAATTTAAAACAATTTCATACTTGCCAAGATTTGCGTAAGCAAAATTTTGACAAGTTCTAGTAAAATTGTATAAAGGTTTTCTCACTGCCCATTACATTCTTCTCTCCCATTCTTTCTCATCACTCTGACTCAATACTAATTGCTTGCCCTAAGAAGAGCCAGAAATCAATTTACAAGAAAATCAAACTTTCAGGTACATGAGGTAAAACTTTGTGATAAGTCAACAACAAAGCAGAATAGACTGTTCCCTTAATTTATAAACATTTTCAAAAGACCAAGTTGGTGCAAGGCGCTAACCAGGGCTGCGAGTCGGAGAGTCGTGCAATTTTCCAGGAGTCAGTCAAAAATTCTGTGCAAGTGGAGTCTGAGTCAGAGTCTAGCACTCCTGTGTAAGGGAGTCGGATTGTACTTATAGAACTACATATATATTATTGAAACTGAAAGTATTAAACTGTTAATTTTAAAATGCTTTTATGTAATAAAAATAAAAATAATTTGCATTATAATTGTTAGTATACATTTGTTTTTGGAAATATAAAATATTTGTTTGTCATGTATTGGTTGCGCCTGTATCTTTATGTCTTTACTATAGATGTAGCGGATGGTATTTCTTTGAATTTCCGCGATGTGAATGGTAAAAAATTACCATCCTCGGATGTGAATGGTAAAAAATTACTATCCTCAGATGCGGATAGTAAAAATCACCATCCGCGGATTGAGGATGAGGATTTTAGAGTCTTAGCCACATGTAGGTATTTCCATATATATATATATATATATATATATATATATATATAGTTATATGAGAGTATAGCATAGCAGTATATAGCAGTGTATATATATATGTTAGTTGGTGTGTGAAGTGTATAGTATATATATATATATATATATATATATAAATATATAGTATAGTTATATATATATATATAGTAGTATATATGTATATATATATATATATATATATACGGTATATAAAGAAGTGTTGGAAGTTTCTCAGCTGTCAGAACAAGTGAGACATTTTCTCTCTATGGGTATAGCTAAGTTAACAACCTGGTCCTTTCCTTTTGCTTGTATTCTTGGACCAGTGTTAGAATTTTATGCGCCTAGAAGCAGATCCTCTGGAGACCTCTTGGTGAACGAGTTTTGAAGGCCTAATGGAAGAAGAAGCTAGTTCTACTGAAAGGGCGAAACCCTACCTGAGAGTATTAACCAGAGGACTGGCTCGGAAACAATTGCGAAAAGAAATGGTTTTTTAAAATGCTCTAGGGTTAAGAGTTTCTGGCCCACAAAGAAGATGTTGGACCAACTGACAGGGTGAAGTTCTTTCCTGGAAGTTGGTATATATATATATAGCAGCATAGTTACCTCCCATTATATATAGGTAGGTATATATATATATATATATATGAGTATATATATATAGTATATATATATGTTATATATATATATATACCTGTTTTTTACCAGATTATGCAGTAGATATGGACCAAACCTTTCTGCACCCCACCAATATATCTTTTCCCCCAGCCTCAACCCATTTGAAAGAGGTTATATGCAGAACAATACTCTAAATTAATAATTCTCAAATTATGCTTTAAAAACTAAAGCTTCTGAGGCCTTTAAAGTGAGAGTTTGCTTCTCTTTCTCTGTAAATGAAATCTCATTGCTGAAAAGATGTCGCCACACTTATTGAAGGCATGCGCTATTCCCTGCCGAAGTTCTGCAAGATATGAAAACCTTTACAATTATGACGCCATCAAACCAATGGTGGATCTTGATCCGATTCCAAGAGTTTTCGTTTTTGATAATCTTCGATCAATGACAGAGTGTCCTTTGACACCCCTGAACAAGATCCTTCATCGCTGCTAGAAGCCAAAAGAATGCTCATGGATTCGCAATGGTTTTGCAACAGATAGTAAAATGTGTGTCTGTTTCGCAATCTTTTTCCCTTATTAGCTGGTGAAATTTAGCTTTTCTTAGCAGCATTTCATCACATAGGCATACTAAATAAATTTTAACCCTTTGTGTAATGGTTCAAGAAATTGTTTTGTATCTAGGATCCAGAAGAGTTGCTATTGCACTCGTAATCGTTTTGTAGATTTTGAAATCTATTATCTATCTCCAGCATTAGTGTTTGTCACCTTGAAAGTCCCTTAGTTTTTATTAGCATTTAGCACAGCTTCATCGTTGCATCTAGAGGAATCTCGCCTGGCAAACAAGAATTTTCTGAAGATAGTAGTCTTAGTTACCTCTTCAAACCGTTTAAGAAGAGTAATACAAACAATTGCCTAAAATCGTATTATCATCACCTGTCAAGCCTTCAATTCTTGTAAGCTTAACTTCTACATAAGGGAGAGACAGTTTCATATATCCCCATCCCTCTCAAGTACAAAAATTAACTCTATTCTAACGTAGTCTGTAATTATACACAGAAAGTTGAGGAAACATTAGTCTCAATTCATATAAATGAATACTAATCCCCGCTGTCAGCAAAAAAATTACACGGATGCGGGAAGTAGAGAAAATTATATGGATGCATATCTTCAACTCTAGTTTTTATGGTATTTTACCGTATTGCATTTGGAGATTAGATTCATTGGAAAAGTGGTATATTTTTTATTGTCAAAAGCAAGCGAAAAAAAAGGTTGAAACAAAAATGTTTGATTGTAACTTTAGTTAATTAAGCTGGCCAGAGTCGAATTTGAATTCTGACAGCTGAGCCTGAAATGAAAATTTTTGTTTAAGTGAGTCGAGTCTAAAATTTGTTTAAGTCGGAGTCGGAGTCGAAAATCCAAATTTGAATTTAAGGAGTCGTAAAATTTATTTTACAACTCCGCAGCCCTGCGCTTAACACAGGAAAAAGCTGTGACTGCTCATTGAACTTATGAAGAAAAAAGAGAGAATTTCAATAAAGGTTATTTTGTTACTATATTTTATTGAATAAATCATTTTGTTCTATGATTTTTAAATCTTCACCACAACTCATATAGAGGCCTACATCAAGAACCAAGAAGAATCAAATTTACATCAAAAACACATTTTATGTATATATATATATATATATATAGTATATATATATATATATATATATATATATATAGTTATATATATATATATATAATATTATTATACATATATATATATATATATATATATATATATATATATATATATCAGATAGCTATATATATATATTATTGTTATATATATATTTATATATAGTATTATTATATATATATATATATATATATATATTATTATATATATATATATATATATTATTATATATATATATATATAGTTATAAATGTATATATATATATATATATATATATATATATATATATATATATATATATATATATATATATATAAAAAAATATATATATATATATATATATATATATATATATATATATATATATATATATATATTTTTTTTTGATTATATAAATAATGTGTTTTCGTGGAGGCATTAACGGCACTTGCTCATTGAGAACATGCCTACAACTCATGGCAATGGTCTTTGATAAGAGAAGGCACATAAGAAAGCTAGGGCTAAGAAGAGTGTTAAAAGCCAGGCAGACTGTTTCAAAAGGTAAAGGCATCAGAAACTTTATCACTCCTACTTTAAACTTCGATGCGGCAGACTATACAGAATTAATTGATTGGAATGTAGCAAAATTATCATCTCCACCTCTACTTCGGAGAGTAACCAATGAAGAAATACATTCCTTCGTTCAATCAGGTGATATCCCAGACTGGGATGTTAAAAAATTTCCCTGCCACACGCAAGCTGTCGAGCGGTACGTCAAATTGGTAACGGAAGCATCGCTTAAGGTATGTGGGCCCCAATCAAGAGATGGATTCATCAGGGCCACACTGAAATCAAGATCCATGATACCAGAATTTAACACCAAATCGCAGTACAAAGTTGCGACTAAAAGTCAGACTTAAACAGATGAAATAACAAATTACAGTATATATTAAAGTAATGTATATAACACCCCTATTGGGCTGGATGTGAGGACGTGGGTGGAACTCGAAGTGCAGCCACCTCCCCGTGGTGAGTTCTGGGTTGTTTAAATATTATCAAATATCTAAACAAGCAAAGAGCTGCACAATTTATATGCAAATGTTAACATTGGAACGCAAACTGACCTCAGAGGATTAGTTTCTTAATACATCAAAATCACTCAAAATTGAATTTTTTCCCGATTTTTATTGAGCTTGCGCGATCGGAAGATATTCTCTAAACGCAATTTTTTTATTATTATTATTAAACAGTACAATCTGCAAATATTTTTCAGTATAGCGATAAAAAATATATATATATATATATATATATATATATATATATAGAAAGATAGATAGATAGCATATATATATATATAAAATATATATATATATATATATATATATATATATATATATATATATATATGTATCTAATTTTTTTTTTATTCTGAAAAAGCCAGAAATTTTCACTTTTTTTAATTTTTTAGACAAAGTCAGATTTAATTGATTTTTTAGATAAGTCTGATTTTCGAATCATTTTGCTCTTCCTTTGTATTCACCCCAACGCAACTCTTCTTCTCCACAACATAGCACTCAAAAATATCAACTGACTTTTTTTCGCTCCAACTTATTGCTAGTAACACTAAGAATGTTAGAGATAGAATAATCTGCTTTCAATGGAAAATACCTTCTAACTATTGTTCAAACTACATCAGACACTTCATATTTGAGTAATTTATCTCTGTACCATCAACATGAACAGGAAAAAGAGATTTATGTAATATTATTTGTTTGACTTAATGATTGCAATGTAATATTAAAATACATTGAACTGTTGCCCATATTAGTCAAAAATAAGAACCGTTGGTTAATACAAATATTTATAATCAAGTCTTTGCAGTTGTGAGCCTCTAAAGTTGAAAATTATCAGGCTTTCATAAACAAAGGACTTATGTTCTTAGTCTCCTATAATGTTAAGATGGTACTGTTAAGTATATTACAGATTTTCAGCATGTACCTAAAAAAGAAAAACTTATCATAACTCAACTGAGGGCCTGAAATGAGACTCCAACTCCTTGATGGATCAAAAATGAAAAAGTCTATGGGAGTTTCAACTCACTTTTGAGTGGCTGCAACTTTTTTCCTAAAGAGAGCGTTTTCATTATTATCTTTTTTAGAGTATATCCTGTTATTATAAAAATCGGGGTGGAAACCCTCTGCACCAATATTACCTTTCGTAGTAGAATTACATGCAAATGTAGCACAATGCAAATTTTTTAATTTTTTTATTTAATAAATTTCATTTTAAATAACATTTAAGTTAATACATACGTAATATAAACAAATATTTCATTTTTTTAAAAAATATTTTATGTAAATTTACTGCCAATGCGTCACCCTGCATGTGTTCGAACAAACTACAGTTTAAATAGGCCTATATAAAAGTAATACATATTCGATAACTACGGATTATCGGAAAACATAATCAGATATCTGAAAGTGGCTAATTATTACCACAGTATATACCACAAGGTGGTCCGGTACCCCACCACACAAAAAATACGAAAAGATTATTTTAATTAAAGGACAACTATTAAAGGTTGTCATTTAATTAAATAAGCCGCTTTTCGTTTTGGTATTTTATTCTTGATGCCTGATAAGATAAAATTCCGCATTTTAAGAACGGTTTCAGCCAAATCGACCGCGAATTCTTATTAATAAACTTGTTGTTTACATGGAATCAGCTGTTGTGCAGAAGTAGAAACAATCGTAAGCACAAATGCAAAATCAAAAACGGCTTTAATATCGAATATGGGTAACAACGATATTCGATAACTTACGATTATCGAAAACAAGCAATCGATATCTGAAAGTGGTTACCACATCTATTACCAAAGTATATACAGTAAATATACCACAAGGTGGGTCCGAAAATTATACACATTGGATTGAAGTAAAATTAATAGCTGCTCTTTCCCGAAGCCCACTGCAGCTCCGGGCGTGCACAGGCGCATAGGTATCGCTTCGAGCCCGTTTGCGCGCCCTCCTACGTCAAACACCACTGTAAACGTCAAATATGCCCGCCTGTTGTTAAATCCTGAATTCGGGAATAGTGCAAACGGGCGGGCTGCGGATGGATACTTTGTTTACAAACAAATTTTTACAAAACATGTGTCGGAAATGGCTTGCCAAAAGTTTGTAATATTTTAGTTAACTTTAATATTATGCTAATATATATCGTATTATTTCATAAAATAGATATATATATATATAAGTATATATATTATTTACAATTGGTCAGTTGATCCACGGGCGCGCTCGGGCCGTTTCCAGGTTCTCAAAATTCTTTGCTCCTCTAATTGGTTAATAATTTTTTTTCAATTCAGCGTTTCCGGGATTTGCACGGGCTGCACTTGCTTGGGAAACGCAGCTAATATCTCTACTATATTACCCCATATTAAAAACCAAAACCATAAAATTTACTATAATAATAATGACATACTGTGTATATATAGTTCGATTTCACTGGTGTGTCCTTTGACTACTCATTCTGGTAAACCAAAGACCAAAACCAACGTTGCCACATATGGGTAATTTTTAGAGACATTCGCAGACAAAAATTTTACCACACAAAAAAATACGCGAAAGATTATTTTAATTAAAGAACAATTTTTAAAGGTTGTCCTTTAATTTAAATAAGTTTGTTTTCAGTTCTTTATCATTTTTGTCTCATTTATCGATAAGATAAAATCCTGCGCATTTCAAGAACGGTTTGCGCCAAATCGACCGCAGAATTCTTATTAATATCCTGTTTACAAACATTTGGAATCAGTTGTTGTGATGGAGCCCATCTTTATGATGGACTTCAAAGATTTGAAGGGTATTATTATAAAAAGGAAGAATAATGATGATGTTTCAAAATATTTAAAGTTTTTGGAGACTAATAAAAAAAATGGAGGAGAGATTATTGCCCTTTCTTCCTTACTCTTAAGGTAATTTTTCAGTGTTTGTAAGATATGTTTAATATATATATATATATATATATATATATATATATATATAGTATAGAAGATATATATATATATATATAGTAAAGGTTATATATATATATATATATATATATATAAGAAAAAGTATATATATATATATATATATATATATATATATGTATATATATGTTGTTATATATATATATATATATAAAGAAAGAGTATATATATATATATATATATATATATATATAGTGATATATATATATATATATATATATATACATATAGTATATATATATATATATATATATATATATATATAGCATATATATATATGTATATATATATTTATATATATATATATATATATATATTTATATACATGAAGTTATAACGAAAAACTTAAAGTTGCTAATGATAATATATAGAAACGGTTAAACACCCAAATTAAACTGGAACGAAGTACAAC
>JABUQX010146158.1:45000-46720 GCA_015478945.1 Trachelipus rathkii | reverse complement strand
AGAATGACGAATGTTGAAACCCCCTAATATGATAATCAAAGAGTGGAGCTACTTGACAAGGTCGACTAAGGCTGTCTTAGTGAACACGCTTCTGTGAGCTATTTAAATCGAATGAACAATGAAATCGGTGAACAAATGGACTCGTGCTGCCACTGCGTGAAATCTAGTTTGAAGAGGGACTGGAGAATAGGGGACAGACTTGGGAATGGGAATTCCAAAGCTTCCGCTATCATTATCACCTCTTCTATTGATGTTATTAGCAACTTGTATTCCGCTGATTGTAAAAGGTTGCTATGGCATAACTAAAGTTCCTGAAAACATATACACTTTGATGAACATAAAGTTATAAACTAAACAAGTTCTTGAAAATTCTAATAGTATCCACAACCATTCCATTTAAAGAAGGTAGTCATACTGTGTTGTTATGAGCACTATAAGGATGGTCTTCTTGAGACTATTGTCTCTATGTGGTTAGCAGCAATGTCAGATGAAGAATAGTTGGGTAGAGTTGCTGAAATGTAGGTTCTGGTGGTTAGAAACTGTAAATCCCCATGGTAAATAATAAGACGAAAACTGCAGTGGAGGCAGAGGGTTGAAAGATATAGAGAATTAATTCGAAAAATGAAGGGATAGGAAAAAAGACTAAAATATTTCGTAAGTGACAGTGTCTTATACTAATGCTATGGGCCGGAAGGGCCCACAAAAAAACCCTTATATTGGTTATTATCACTCTGTTACGTATTAGGTTTCAACAATCTGATCATAATACCATGAAAAGATTCAATATCCCCTACGGTTATATATACAAGGCCGTAGGCAGGGGGTTTTCAGGGGGTTCAATTCCCGGAAATTATTTAAGAGATCAAAATCTTTTGATGGCTTGAGTCTCTAAGTTTCGTTGCAATAATAATAAAAATTATAATTTATTATATAAATTAGGAGTACGTATTAATAGAAATGAGGAATCATATTTGTGGTTGGTAAAGATTTCTTAGGCTAAGTGGCTGTTGAGAGCATTAAAGGAGAATCTCTAGCTAAAGAAATACTACGAACGCTAAAGTAAATAGTGATTTTCTGATAAATAACTGTATGATGGTGCTGAAGCAATGAATAATGGTTTTAGAGGTGTTTAAGTTGTAGAAAATATCCAGCACCGTTATATGTTCACTGCTGTTCACATTCATTTGAAGTAAAACACATTAGAAACTTTCTGGCATTGCCACTGCAACTAGGTATTATTTTAGAAAGCCAAGGCGGATTACTATTTTAAAGGAAAAAAATTGGAAAGATTTTCCCAGGCACAAATAGGACAAAATTCATACGAATGGGTGATAAAAGGTTGGTAGAAAGTTAAGATGGATTGTTAAGATCTACAGAAATTTTTAAAGCATTTGTTAAATCTTTATAGTAGTTTGAATGGATCAAGATATTAAATTTTCCAAAAACTCAGATCTTTTTAAATCTGTAATCAAAAGCATATTTGTTATAAGCTTATTTATGACTTCAACTTTTTCTCTTTCATTCTTTCATTAATTACTACATTGCACTCTCCATAATTGGTGACGACAATTGCTCTTAATCATATGGAAATTTTTTTGGTTTGTTTTAGAAGATTTTCAAGCAATAATCGATGAAACATTCTGGAAGTTACAACTGAACTTCTACTTTCTGTTAATGATGAAATGAGAATGTTTCATGTGAGAATCAATGTAAAATGAAA
>JABUQX010146158.1:37500-40000 GCA_015478945.1 Trachelipus rathkii | reverse complement strand
ATATTATTTATTTTTTTCATTTAATCCTACATCTAGCTGAAGTTTTTGAAAGGAAAAAATAGATCTATCTAACATGATTCTTTCTTTGATCTGTTCCTACACGTTAATAAATGATAAAAAGTTATATATATATATATATATATATATATTATATTATATATATATATATATATATATATATATATATATATATATATATATATATATATATATATATATATATATATATATATATATATATATATATATATATATATATATATATATATATATATATATATATATATATATATATATATATATATATATATATATATATATATATATATATATATATATTATATATTATTATATATATATTATACGGTGGCTCAACGGTAGAGCGACGGAGTCGCATGGCAAGGTCGCGGGTCCGAATCCTAGTTCGGATCCTAGTAGAAATTATCTAGAAAGTTCCCCTTGAATAGGGCTATGCCCGTGAGGTGTGAACTTTATTTAAATATATATATATATATATATATATATATATATATATATATATATATATATATATATAGAAGTATATGTATATATGTATGTATATATATATATATTTATATAATAATATATAATTATATATATATATTTATATATATATAGCAATATTTTATTATTATTATTATTATTATTATTATTATTATTATTATTGTTATATTCTTATTATTATTCTTATTCTTATTCTTATTCTTATTCTTATTCTTATTCTTATTCTTCTTCTTCTTCTTCTTCTTCTTCTTCTTCTTATTATTATTATTATTATTATTATTATTATTATTATTATTATTATTATTATTATTATTATTATTATTATTATTATTATTATTATTTTTATTATTATTATTATTATTATTATTATTATTATTTTTATAATTATTTATTTATTATTCATTATTATTTTTTATTGTTTATTATTGTTCCTACACGTTAATAAATGATAAAAAAAAATTTATTTAAATAGAAATAAATATTTTTTATTATTATTTATTATTACTTTTCATTAATTATATTATTATTGTTCCTACATGTTAATAAATGATAAAAAAAAAGTTATTTAAATAGAAATAAATATTTTTTTATGAATAGAAAAGTGTTTTTTTTTTGGGGTGGGAAAATGGGGAGTGTGGGAGTGGGGCGTGAAATAGTGGGGTGAGTGAGGAGCTTGGGGGAGTGGGTTCTATTTTTTAGATAATTTTCATAAAACTACTCCAAAGAGAATCCATTTTATTGATAAGACGAGAGAGGTTATTACTGATCGAGAATTATTTAACAGACTTTTTAACATTGTGGGGAAGAAAATAAAGAAATTTGTAAAATAGATTCACATGCGCGCTTTCGCGCATATACGGTTACACGAATAATATCTTAAGGAAATAAAAAATTTAGTTTAATATAGTTTCGTTTTTAAACCTGGTCAGATCCTACAACTCAGTTCTGATAAAAATACTACTTTAAAATCTCTTATTCAAAAACTTTCGTGATATTTTTATTATTCGTACAAAATGTGTAGGTTTTCTTTTTCTTTTTTTTTTTTGAAAAGAAACGATTCTTCCAGATATTACATTATCTTCTATTAATTCTAATTTTGTATCATATTTATATTTTAATTATAAATTTCCTACTCTTAAATCCGCTTCATTAAATTAATTAGAAAGAAAATAAAGTATATCTTCCATTTTTTTTTAACTTCACAGATATATATATCTAATAGTATCGAAATATATATATATATACATATAAATAAATATACATATATATATATATATATATATATATATATATATATATATATATATATATATATATATATATATATATATATATATATATATAGATGTCAGGTTTTTTTAATGCTTCACAGTATGGCTATAGGTGAGACTTTCTATACAGTTAACAATTATATATTTGGAATCAACGGAAAATTAAGGATGGGATTTAACTTTCTTTTTTTTTTTTTTTGCTTATTCATCGAAAATATTTTAACAATTATTTCCCACCATTTAGGGGGCTCGAGCCGATGGGGGACAGAGGGGGACGTTTCATACCCCGGAAGGGATGGTCGGAGGAACCACCGCGACACCCAAAGACCAAAGAGAGGGGGTTCCGGATACCATCCCGGAGGGGGGACGAAGTCCCCCCCTGTCGTCCACCGGGGAGGCCGAGACCTCGACTCCCATCATTGCGGTTTACCTCTATGGTATTCCTTTAGTTAAAGTAATACCAAAGTGTTTTTGGAAGTAAATTATTCTTTTTTTTTAACTAAAAGAATAACAAAGGATAAAGCGCAAAGATGTAGGAGTCGGGGTCTTCGGTTTCCTTAGACGATTTTGGGACTAACCCTTCTCCGGGGATGGCCCCGGCCCCCGCTCTTTGGTCTTTGGGTGTCGCGGGGTTCCTCCGCCATCCCCTCCGGGTATGAAACGTCCCCTCTGTCCCCCGTGGGCTCGACCCCTAAATGGGGGAA
>JABUQX010146157.1:30000-32500 GCA_015478945.1 Trachelipus rathkii | reverse complement strand
GGGTTTGGAAGGGCGTGTAAAAGGGAGGGGGGGTTTGAAAGCTAATGTAGATAAGATTCAGGTTATGGTAGTGAGTGAGGAGAGTCCGCGGTGTGGTATTATTGTTAGATGGTGAGCAACTGGAACAAGTTTCTGAGTTTAAATGTTTAGGATATATGTTGGATGTAAAGGGAATGGATGATGCAGAATGTAGTAGCAAAGTTGTGAATGATAGTAAAGTGGCTGGTGCAATTAAATCCTTGGTGGATGTTAAAGGACTAAGTCTTTAGTGCGCTAAGGTTTTGCATGAGGGTATGTTTGTTGTTTTCTTTTTAATGTATAGCAGTGAAACTATGGCCTGGAATGAGAGGTATAGATCTAATTTACAATGTATTCAGATGGACAAACTTAGGAGCGTGTTCGGCTTGAGAAGAGTTGATGAAATGAGAAATGAACGCATTAGGGAGTTGCATGATCTGAAGAAAGGCGTAAATGAGAGAATAAACGAGAACACATTAAGATGGTCTGATCATGTGGAAAGAATGAATGATAGTCGGTTGGTTAAGCGGATGTACAATATGGTGGTGAGTGTGTTGGGAATCTACCGGCTGGGAGACCGAAGAAAATGTGGATTGAGGCAGTACAGGAATGCCAGAAGGAGAGGAATGTGAGTTTGGCAGAGGCGAGAAGAAAGGTGCATAATAGGAGTGAATACCGGGTTTTGTGAGGGGGTATAGTTGTGGGCTTGTGGGTTATGGGTTTAATATATAAAAACATTTTATATATTAAACTATTTTATAATATTGTGTATATAATATTATGTCTTTAAAATTATATCAATATATTAAAGTTATTGTTAAATCGTTCGTGGGCAATTTTGCAATCAACATGTTCACTATATATATATATATATATATATATATATATATATATATATATATATATATATATATATATATATATATATATATATATATATATATATATATATATATATATATATATATATATAAATATATATATATATATATATATATATATATATATATATATATATATATATATATATATATATATATATATATATAAATATATATATATAACACAAAAATATATATATATATATATATATATAATATATATATATATATATATATGTAATAATAATATAAATATATATATATATATATATATATATATATATATATATGCGCACAATTAACACAATGTTCTCCTATTAAGTAAGTAATTTCAAATTATGAAAATTTATGAATAATAAATATGCACGGTTAATTTATAATATATCTAAAAGTTTGGGAAATATAAACTCTTTGAAGTATTACTCCTCCCTCTCAAATATAACTTTGTAACAATTAATCCATAAAAATGCTTATTTACTTTAACATCTTAAAAGTATTTTCTAACTCAAAGAAAAAAGATTAAAAGTTAGTTTTTGAGTATTCTACTCGTATTTTGATGTTATTAATTATTTTTAAAAAATGAGTTACTAATGTTCTCCTATCATTTATTTACTATATAAATATCTAATCAGGATGATATTAGTTATATGTTTTCATTTATAACACTTTTTATTGTTTTTTATAAGAAAAATTTAAAAAAAAAATGTTTTGCATTTTAAGTTAGTTGGTTTAGACCAAAAAATACCATGTTTAATGTTTTAAACCAGGGGTCTCCAAACTTTTTTAGTAAAAGGGTCACACTGACTCCTTCAAGGGCCAAGGGCCAAGGCCTAGGTAGGTCGTCATACCAAAGTTTGAATTAGAAGCGACAAGTGCAATCTAAGAAGATAAATATAGTGCTACTAGTCTGTTTTGTGACTATAATTTCTTAGTGAAAATACAGTGTGTTTAATTGTGAGTGTTTAATTTAATTAAAATTGACTTAAAGATAAAACCAGTGCATTCAGCTGCGGGCCGGATAGGTTGTGCTCGCGGGCCGGTGTTGACCCTCCGATTGTAGTTTGGAGACCCCTGTTTTATATCAAACAACCCTGAACCAATCCCAGAGAAGGGTCCTAAGAACCTATCCACTCATTGGTGCTTTACATTTTTAAAATAACGAAATAAGTATCAAAATATTAATAATAAAACAATCTACAAGCTATTCTATCAAACACAAAAAGTAGATTCTATACATAATTTTAAATCTCTTGGAGCCAATTTTTATGTCAAAATTACTTCTTCCTTAGTCCCTTCTTTTTCTCTAACTCTGCAATATTTCTATTGCACAATTACTAACAACAATTTACGATAAACAATATTTACATTATGAAAATATCAATTTGGAGTTTAAAGCAGATGGAAACACAATTATGGATAATTTATTCTGGAATCTTAATTCTGAGAGATAGTCACTAAAGGTTAGTTGATTCGTAAACATTATCATTAAGTCATGGGAGGTTGGTAAACAAAGCACAGACTTTGCGTATAATATAAATTATGTATCAATTAGCCTACAATCTAAATACATTTAAAGTTTGCGAATGCACACTACGTCAGAT
>JABUQX010146157.1:12500-15000 GCA_015478945.1 Trachelipus rathkii | reverse complement strand
TCTGAAGGAAAAAGCTAGAAAAATGTCACCATGAAATGTTGAATTATTTTTTTTATTAGTAAAATAAATTGGTGAATCTTTTTTTTTTATAAGTGATATGTCTTTTTAGCGGACTTTTTTTATGTTCTAGCAGTGTACTAACATATGATTAAGTATTATTTTCAATTTTCTAAATAAGGGAATAAATAGTAGTTGATGATTATGACTAAAAGATTTGTTTGAAACTCTCTCTCTCTCTCTCTCTCTCTCTCTCTCTCTCTCTCTCTCTCTCTCTCTCTCTCTCTCTCTCTCTCTCTCTCTCTCTCTCTCTCTCTCTCTCTCTCTCTCTCTCTCCCTCTCTCTCTCTCTCTCTCTCTCTCTCTCTCTCTCTCTCTCTCTCTCTCTCTCTATCTCTCTTTTGTAATCATTATTTATAATTCTCTAAATAAAGGAATAAATAGCAGTTTATTATATTCTTATAACTAAAAGATATTTAAAATCTCTCTCTCTCTCTCTCTCTCTCTCTCTCTCTCTCTTCTCTCTTTCTCTCTTCCTCCTCTCTCTCTCTCTCTCTCTCTCTCTCTCTCTCTCTCTCTCTCTCTCTCTCTCTCACTCTGTTGTAACATTGTTCTTAATTGAGCAACATATTTTAAAAAGTTTCCTAGTATAATTCCCATTTCAGCTAAACACTAATTACTATATTTTTATTTTATTTTATAAATTGTATCTCTCCAGTGCACTTAAGTCAAAATATAGTTTTCCTTCTTCAACAACATCAGTTTTAGTACTTACACCTGGACGAGAGAGAGAGTGTGTGTGTAGTGTGTGTGTAGGTGTGTGTGTGTGTGTGTGTGTGTGTGTGTGTGTGTGTGTGTGTGTGTGTGTGAGAGAGAGAGAGAGAGAGAGAGAGAGAGAGAGAGAGAGAGAGAATTCCTCTTTGGAAGGAAAATAAATACAGAAGTAAACTTCTACAAATTTGTTATTTTTTATGGAACATATTTTGAGGAATAAAATTTCTGTGGTGTCGAAATTATGTGATCAGGTAGTAAAAAGTTTAATCCCCGATTTTTATTATATATATATTATGATATATATAGTAACATGAATATATATATATATATATTATATATTATATATATATATATATATATATATATATATATATATATGTTATTATTATTATTATTATATATATATATATATATATATATATATTATATATATATATATATACATATATATGATCAATTGAACAGATATATATTGATATAGGGGATATAAATTTATATATATATATATATATATATATATATATATATATAGCATGTTATATATATATATTAAGGTTGTTGTTATAAAGTTATATATATATATATATATATATATATATTAAGGTTATATATGGGTATAAATGAATAATCCAATCTATAATTATTTTGAATGCAGATGAAACCATATTTTATAGTTTTGTGTCATACGGTCCCCCTTCGGAGTAGAAAACTAAGTTACTACAACGTTCGAAGTGAGTTTCCAATTCGCCCAAGGAAATGGCACTTGGAGAAGGAGGAGGAGAAAGAAAGTATTGGGCCCTGATTTTTAGCTCCTTTCGGCGTCAACATCAACACTCTTCTAAGATGCTGACACTCAGAGAGGGGACCAAAGACTAACTCGAAGAGGGTTGGAAAGAAAGAGGGGAGGACTGCTTTAAAGAAAAATCACTTTAAGGGACGTATATTGCCGCTAAGAAAGTTACTTTTAATAGCTGGGTTTACACTTATGAAAGACCTTACGAATTCTTGATTTATATCTCGCACATAAGTGATATATATATATATATATAAGTTATTATTATTATATATATATATATATATATATATATATATATATATATATATATATATATATATTATATATATATATATATATATATATATATATATATATATATATTTATATATATAGATATATAAATAAAGTATATATATATATATATATATATATATATATATATATTTATATATCTACATCATAAAAGATATATATATATATATATATATATATATATATATATATATATATTTATATATTAAAAGCTTGCGCGGCTTTTTCCAATACTGGGAGGTGGCATCATCAGCACATCACAAGATTCACAGTCTTTTATTGAATGAGATAACTATGTGATAGGGCTTTTGCAAACCTAGCAACTTATCGAGGAGTTCACCATTTATTATACAATATATATAATAATATATATATATATATATATATATATATATATATATATATATATATATATATATATATATATATATATATATATATATATATATATATATATATATATTGCTGGCGTTATATACATATACAAATATTACTTATATAAACATATTATTATTATTATTATTGTTATTATTATTGGTTATATATTATTAATATGATATATATATATTATTATATATATATATTATTATTATTATTATTATTATTATATATTATTATATATATATATATATATATATTA
>JABUQX010146156.1:0-27655 GCA_015478945.1 Trachelipus rathkii | reverse complement strand
GCATTAATGAATTTTTTTTTATCTTTAAAGTTAATTTTCATTAAAAACTTTGATCGTATGAACAATAATAATGTCTGGTTTTTAGAATTTTCTCTCATTAAAGTTTTAAATCCAAGTGACTGAGACTTCATCATACAAGAAGGGCGTCAATGGGTCTTCACGTTGAAACTTCAATAGAAATCCTCAAACTGGCGAGCTACCGTTTGGAAAAACCCAACTTTGTATGTAATAAGGGACCTTTAAATATGATTTCACCTTTCCAAACACTTTTGAATTTTTCCATTCCCCAACTTCTTCCACGTACTTTCGAAGTCTTGGAAGCAATCGAATGGCTGTTGTTGTGGCATTTACATTTTCAACCCATCTTGTCAAACAAAATTTAGCAGGAAACTCTTCAGAGCCTGTTATTTTCATGAATGTTCCCTTTCTAGTTGGAAAATCTGTTAAATAAATAATAAGAAGCCCTTAAGTATTCTATTAAATCCCACTTTGTAGCTTTATGACCAGTTTTGAGAGCTCCATGGACAATATGCAAAGAGCAACTACCAAATTCAATCAATCTTGGGAGTTTCGGAACAGGTATTTAATTCTGCTTTCAACAAAGATAACATTTTCCAGTTGACATTAGGTCCATCCATTGAAATACTTGTCACTTTAATGATGTCAACAGCTGACCCAAGCCCCTGCTTGAGATTTTCCAAAAGATTCTCAGCTCGAGTGTCGGTAAGGAACTGAGAAGTAAGATAATGAGTGGTTATGAGACCCGTAGTTAAGTCTTCAAACCTCACATGTATATCCATTTGAGTTCTTTGTGCAATTTTATTTAAAGCCTCATCATAGGATATTGGTATATAAGAAGTATTTCTCAATACACCTCACATTTTTTTTAGTAAAGTAAGTAGCTAAACCAAATACACATAAATAGGAAAGTTTATCTTTGCTCACACCAAAGGACTGAGCTATCTTCGAATCAGGAAACATCTTACTAAATTGATTTTGGCAACAATCAGAAGCTCTATTGGAAATATGAGCTTGATTAACAGTCAAACTCCACATTATTTCAGCTTTCTGTGCATCTTTTGCCTTGCTAAAAGAGACATCCAAGGTAGAACCAACTAAGGCTCCCTGAGAACAAGAACTTGATGCAGAATTATTCGTTTGCAACTGTTTAGAATTAATTGAACAGTACCCAGTACTTTGCTTAACAAAATTGTTCATCATGTCCGGCGAGCTGGATTTTAAGCATTTAGTGATGCTCTGGTGTTTCTTGCTACTTGCATGACTTTTAATGGATCTTGTTGCCATATTAGAAAGGCAAAATTCTTTCATGCAGTAGATGCACAAAGCGTAATGTTCGATTTCGCTTCTCTGAGCCATTTTGACCATTCTGGATGCAGAGTGGAGTCCAGCCATTGTAAATTAAAACTGGCTTTATAATAGTTTTTTGCCATCTAATATTTAAATATTATTATATAATACAAATTAATTCAATTCTGTAAAATAAAAAAGAGAAGTTAGTTAAATGCGCTGATACTGCAGATGAATAAATTTTAATAAAAATAATATTATAAAGATTCAATAACTCAAGAAGTATAAATTCTTAGGCTAAGAAAAAGTTGATATATAAATTTTTTACTTAATTTTACTCCATATTGGAACTTTTCAATAATTTAAATTCTAAGTACTAGGATGAGGAGAATATTCTTATGCTCTTTACTTTCCTCCTCCTTCAAAGACAAAACACCTTTCTAACATCCCTTGAGCAAACTGAGCTTCCTTAAGATCTCCCTTTTTAAGAGAATTTCAAAGTCAATATGTGCTTCACTATACTTCTTTAGGGGTTAAGCAAAAATGATGTCTGAAATAAATTGGATTTTTATTTTCCTGTAAGCCCCTTGTTCTGTTCTCCAATGCAACATCCTTCATCGTTCTCTCCTGGTTTATTGTTAATTATGATATATATATATATATATATATATATATATATATATATATATATGTTATATATATTATATATATATATATATATATATATATATATGTTATATATATATATATATATATATATATATATATATATATATAAAGTATATATATATATATATATATATTTATATATATATATATATATATATATATATATAGTATATATATATATATATATATATATATATATATATATATATATAATACATATATATGGGATGAACCGATACCCAGAAAAGAGGCTCCGATACCATACTATTTAGGTGCCGATAACATACTTTATCAATATAATAATGGCCACAGTAATAAGATAGAACATTTGTGTACTGCTTGGCAACTAGGTTTCTGCACAACCAATACTTAGTCATTTCTTTCATATTTGGTTGTGCCCAGTTTTATTTTATAAAATTAAAATAGCATCTTTAAGGACATAAATATATATAATGATAATAACTTTTATGTTTGTAAGCCAATTAAAAATATTCATCAATTTTCCAGTATACTAAACAAAGCTAGCTATTAGCTTTTTGCAATAACTTTGATTACAATTTACAAGAAGATTCTTTAACTTGCTATATAAAGAATAAAAATGATGAAAGAAGAGACCTCAATTAATCAGCTGAAAGACAAAATAAAAACGCTATTACTCAAACATGATATAATAATAATATACTCCCTTAAGATAAAGATAGATATCATTCAATACCAAATTCAAAAATTCTCAAATTGTAGATGCAAAAACATTAAAAGCCACTGTATCCAAGTGAGAGCCTAAGTTCCCCTTTGAGGTTTATATTCCCACCTACACTCAAAAATGCGCTCGCTCGATTGATGAGGGGATGGGCTGATACCATTTGCCAGCACCTGCCATAATAATGGAAATCTTTGGCCCATTTATCACCACATGAAAAAGATTTTCTTGCAGTAAGCAAGTATCTCCATGTTTCTCGTAGAGCCTATCTCCTCTTTCACAGATCGTAAAATTTGAATATCTTTTGCTCCTTGATGACTGTCTCTCCAGTTTTTTCGATGAGGTTCCCTGGTGTGATTCCTTTGAAGGAGAATGAGATGTCAATGCAATTCCGCCATGAACTTATCAAAGCCCAACATATCCAAATCCTCTTAATCTTCAGTAGGGGTTTATTTGCTGAAAGCCACTCATCGTCACCTATCAATGCTGTTGCACAATATCACGCTTCATTATTATAAGTGAGGCAGGCAGGGCGGCTGCTTGATAAAGAGTGCCCTACTTCTGTGAATCTTTGGTCTCCAGAGCAAGCTCCCTGGTTATGCTATTAAATGCATTCTGTGTGTAAGTGGTTCACTGTCGGTATTACTTCCCGTGGGGTAAGTATCAGCTGGCTTAATGATTTCCTTATTAAAATTTTTATTTTTTCTTTATATTTTTGACAAAGGCTGTCACCGCTGCTCACGGACAGAACCCTATTCAAGGGAGGGTGCTGAACGCCTCAAAATTCATATGTCGTAAATACGCAGATGAGCATAGACGTAGGCTTTGAAGTGAGGAGATTAAATTCAGTAGGAAACACAGAAGAAGGAAGAGAATTCCACAGAACAGAGGTGGCAGGAAAGAAGCGGGAAGCACCCAGCGAATCCGTCTGAGCGCCTAATATCACCGACAAACTCATACAGCACCCCTTGTCCCATCAGCCCGTAGTGCCTGGCGAGCGAAGCCCCAGGACCTGCCGCCGCTGTACCTGGCGGCCTGGCCGACCGCTTATGCCAGCAAAAGCTAGCTGGCCGACGCCCTGCCGCCGGTGGCTTATAGTCTTTAGCCTGACTCCACCCATCCAAAAAGTCGTGGTGAAACCAAAGTCTCCCCCAGATAAGGAGAGAGTAGTAATTTACACAAGTGGACTTGCATAGCTGGATAACTGAGAAGAGGAAAAGTCTCTCGCAGCCTAAACAGAACTCTCAGGTTCTTGTAGGCCGCCCTAGTAACCAACCGTTGTGATGTGAGTTTCCAAGACATTTTTTGTCTATGTTAGGCTAAGATGTTTATATCAACAGGAGAGACGAGAGAACAGTCAAAAGAGATAAGAAAAGTTGTCTTAGAGAGAGAGATTGTAGAAAGTTTAGTTTTTACACTAAATTTCACAAGGTTGGACGACAATTCGAAATTCTATCCAACCAGATCAGCAAGAATAGAATCAGAAAGATTAAGACGAGAGACTATTCTAAAAGAGGAGCAGAATTGAAATGAGTTGAAGAAATAGTAATGAGTCAAGTTGAGTGGGATAGGGAGTTAGATTTGCAGAGAAGAATCAATACAATGAAAGCAGGAATAAAGTGGTGGGAGATATTAAAGGAACTCTGAGGAACAATTCACTATTAGACAGAAAAGAAGTAGTCCCCATCAACAACAGCCGATATTGAGCGCTTCGATTGAAAGAAAGCTAGACATAAGTAAGCAAAGAGAAGGTGAAACCAAAGTAGATGGAGTTTGAGTAGTGAGACGCGCCATACACACATATGTCAGCGTTTCACGCAAGTCTCCCTGTAGTTCCCAAGAGCGGAAACCATAAATCTATTAAATAGAAAGTATATCGTTCAGGCAGACCCGAGCGCCGAAAGTCGTACCAGCGATCGAAAGAAGGGGAATGAGATTCCAGATGTATTCAAGAAGTGAGAGTCGAGAAGGGTTTCAAAATATCTTGGGTTAGAATACATGTTAGAGCTAGTATGATAATTAGAAGGAAACAGAGCGGCTTCGGAATAGGTCATTAATATGCGCTTCCAACACTGAGGGAAAAGGATAGTAAGACATGGGGAATATAGTTGAACGAGGGGCGGGGGTCACAGCCAGAAAGCACTCAAACTCTGTTGAGGAATGCTATCCGCCACCAGCCTCTAACGTTACAGATTTCAGGGAGTCCATGCATCCAATCAAATGTGTATCACAGGCAGGCAGAATACTCTGAGAGAGAAGGAGGAGGGTATAAATGACAAATCGTCTAGGTTGAGTTAGAGGAAAATAAGGGGCCGAAGAGATTGGCTTTCAGTTGGAGGCTGCTAGCAACAGAACCATCAGGAGCGAATAAGAGGAGGAAGATGATTACAGTTGTCAGAGATGTTTGGCAAGAGGCCAGGGAGAGATTTGTCAGTAGAGAACTGCTATCAGCCAAAAAGACCCTTTGCTTAATTAAGTCTGCTTTGCCTTGTCGAAAAATTCCTCTGCAATACTTAGCTGAAGAAAACAGCAGGGTGGTAGGGAGAACGAGAATTTTTCCTTTCCCGATACCGCACTGTTTTTAGCCTGAATGGCCAGAGAAAGCGTGAACAAACCATGCAGCAGGATTTTGAGTAGTGTGAGAAAAATGTCGAAGAATGAACCTGCTCACATCCCATCAACAATTACAGCTCCCAATTTTATCGGCAGAAGCAGAAGCGTCGCTTCTTCAGAGTCAAAGCAGTCACCCAATTACAAGTTACGTAGAAGCAACGGCAAACCCCCAATCGTATCTGATCAAAGTGTTAGAAACCGTATAGGGTGTGATGGAGTTGTTGGAGAGAAAGTATGAAAGTTAAGAGATATAAGGTTGTGGTGGTTGTGGTCAGATTTACAGATAGGAGCGAAGGTGGTGTACTTATAGAGACACAACCCTGGGTGAAACATAGGTCAAGTGTTTTCAAGAATTGCTGGGACGATCCATCGTGTGTGTGTTGGTTCTTTAATTAGCTGCTCCAGATCGTTGAGAATACTGAATGATTCATCTTCCTCCCCACCTAAATCAGTATGAGATAAACCCATCCATTCAGTGTTGTGTACATTGAAATCCCCTAAATCAGTGTTTCTCAACCTTGTATTTGTACCTAATTTTCCATAACACGATGCCAGCCCCTTCAATTATTTTGGTATATATATATATATATATATATATATATATATATATATATATATATATATGTATATATATATATATATATATATATATATATATATATATATATATATATAAGGTTAAGGTTATATATATGCAGTATGTAAGCAGCATATATATATAAGGTTAAGTATGGTGTGGGTCGGTGCCTGAGTCCTCGTCAACGGATTTGTACTTTGATCGGTCACCAGGGACGACACGAAAAAAATTGTTGTCAGGTATGATTTGCAATTCATTACAGTTTACGGCATAGTGTAATACACTAATCTCAATACTCTCCACTCATCCATAGCCAACACATACAACGGTACAACCTTTAATACACATACAAGACACCTGGCGATTCCCAGCCCGCCTCCATGCACAGTAGGTCTGTGAGTCCAGAGCCTAGCCATGCCCACCGATGGCTGGAATATCTTGACTTGGTTCAGACTGAGGCTGGGGTTACTATCACCCTGATAACTGTGCACCTTTCCACTTTGTATGGACCCACTGGTCGGGAAAAACATATAACCTTTCCCCCCTGATTATGGTAAAATAACAAAAAAATAAATAAAATATATATATATATTGTTAGTAAAGTAAAGGAAGTGTGTGGATGTGCTTAAAGTAGGAAGTAAGTTAGAAGCGAAATTGTGGAATGAAGAGGTGATGAAAGTGGTTAAAGGTAAAAAAGGTGGTTGGAATGTACTAAAAGCAAACAGCGAGTTTCAAACAGAAAGACAGTGAAATTATATAGAGGAAAGAAATACCAAAAGGTGGCTACTGAAGTTGAGAAAACAAGAGGCAAAATGGAACAGTTTGGTGAGGATGTGAGGACATGTTAAGGAATAGAAGCCTTCCAAAGGAAGTGAAAGGTTAAGAAATGAGAGAACAAGGGGTCTGCTTAAATAATAATAGGGTTTATGCTTTGGTAACTGAGATGTAAATGGATGTGAGGAGTGTGAAAGAACACTTCGAAAATCTGCACAAATATTAACAGTAATGATGAGGGTGTTAGTGAATGTGTAGGTTCTAAGGTCAGCATGAATAGGGTATTTTTGTGATTATGTTATTAGTGTTAGAGGAGGCAAGCTAGAGTGAGTTGAAGAAATTGGTGCAACTGCAGGTAAGAGATGAAATTTAATGGTGAAATGATCAAGAGCGAAGGCGAGGACGGTGATTGATTGGATTTGAAGTTGTGTAATAAAGCGTTTATAGGTATAGTTCCAAGAGATTGGAGGAGAGCGTGGTAATAGTACCTGTAGGCGCGGCAGTGGAACTGAAATTATAGGGTAAGTTTATTGAGAGTGTCAGGAAAGGTATATGCTAGCATTTTGGTCGAAAGAGCGCGTCGAGTGACTGATGGACTGATTGGTGAAGAAGAACAAGGTGCGTTTGGGGTGGTAGGATGTGTGGATCAAATCTTTACATTAAAAAAAATGATTGAGGAAAATGAGGGAGAAGAAGAACAAATTATATTTAGGTTTTTATGGATTTGCAACAGGCGTATGATAGAGTTAATAGGAAGCTTTATGGCAGGTATTAGATAGTAAGTAGTATGGTGGTAGTTTCTGAAATGGAACTAAAGTATGTGAAGGACGATAGTGAAGGGTGTAAAAGAATAAATGGAAGTCAATGAGGATTGGTTTAGGGATTAATAGCGATGAGACAGGGGGTTGGGTGTTATGTCCTTGGCTATTCAATTTGTGTATGGATGTGGGGCCAGTGAAAGCACCTGAGGTGGGATGCCGGCGGGAAATGGTGTTAAATGGGATGGAGTGGAGACAAACCACCCATTATAGATGATTTGCAAATTGTGTGGCGAATCTGAAAGAGAGTTTGATTGGAAAGAGAGAGACGGTGGTACAAAAGTTAGAGGGCTGCAAACGTAGTAGATAGAGGTAAAGGTAGTTATTGTGAGTGAGGACATTCCTCAGTGTGTAGCAAGTTAGATGGTGAGCAGCTGGAGGAGGCCTGAGTTTAAATATTTAGGTGCTGGATGAGAAGGGAACGATGATGCAGAGTGGTGAAAGTTGTGAATGGCAGGAAGGTTGCTGGTACTAAATCGTTGGTAAAGGGACTAAGATGCTAGGTCTGGCATGAGGGTGCTGCCACCAGTTATTGCATGGTGGTGACTATGGTCTGGAATAAGAAGTGTGATCTAAAGCTCAATGTGTTCAGATGGACAATCTTAGAGCATGCTAGGTGTGAAAAAGAATTAATAAAATAGAGGAATGAACTTATTAGAGAGTTGTGTGGTGTGAAGAAAGGGGTGAATGAGAGAAGGAGAATGAAAGTATGTTGAGATGGTTTGGTCATGTGGAAAGATGAATGATAGTCGGTTGTTAAGCGGATGTCTAGTGGTGAGTGTGTTGGGAACCGACCGGCTGGGAGAACTGAAGAGAGTGGATCGAGTCGGTGAAACCAGAATGTCTGAAGGGAGAGAATGCAGCTTGGCAGAGGTTAGAATAAAGCAAAAAGAGATAGGAGAGTAGGGGTTTTGTATGGCATGGTTAGCCCACTGCAGAACCCCACATTGACGATTTAATATAGTGAGGGTCCGTCGCAATCCCAGACGTCTAGGGTGATTTTCTGTCTGTGGCGAGCTCGTCCTCACTAATTAATGGTACAGAGGGCGGTAAGGCTGGGCTTTCGTTTCGACGTTTTCTCCTACTGCTTCTCTTTTCCGATGCTTGTACAGCACCTTACCCCCAATCTTTGGGCAAAGAGGAAATAAAGAAAGAGTATATATATATATATATATATATATATATATATAGTATAGCATATATATAAAGAGTATATATATATATATATATATATATATATATATATATATATATATATATATATATATATATATATATATTTTTTTTTTTTTTTTTTTTTTTTTTTTTTTTTTTTTGATAATCTGAATGATGCTCTGGATGGGGTGAGTAGGAGCTTCAGATTGATAGTGTTGGGGGACCTGAATGGCTGGATAGGTGATCAAAAAAGGGATGGTATATAACAGGTGGTTTTGGGGTGGTGGGAGAAAATGAGAATGGTAGGAAGGTGATTGATTTCTGTGAAGAGAGGTGTGTGTGTAAGTTTCCTTAAACACAAGAGTATCCATAAGTATACTAGAGTTGGTGTAGTAGAGATGGTAATGTGAAGTGAAAGCATGATTGATTTTGTGTTGCAGAAGAAGGAGATGTTGAAGTATGTGTTGGATGTTAAATCAGAGGGGTTTAGGAATGATTTATCGGATCATTGTTGTTCTATGTAAAATTAATGGCTTTAATGGAGAGGAAGGTGATACGAAAGGAAGTAAATTAAGAGGAGAAGTTAAGGAACAAGCACAAGGTTATGTAAGAGTTCATAGTAAAATTGTTGAATGTGAACAAGTTGATACCGAACAAATCTAGCAAATGAAGGAAGCAATTGTTAGTATTGCAAAGGAAGTGTGCTAAAGTAGGAAGTAAGAAGAATGTTAACAGCGAATGGTGGAATGAAGAGGTGATGAAAGCGGTTAGAAAAAAGAAGTGTGGTTAAATGTACTAAAAGCAAGTGATGAAGTTTCAAAAGAAAGATGCTTGGAATTATATATGGAGGAAAAAGAAATACCAAAGGTGCATACGTAGGAGAAACAAGAGGTAAATGATCAGTTTGAAGGAGGATGAACGAGGACATACAAGGAAGGAAGCTCTTCTGGAAGGAAGGCGAAAGGTTAAGAATGAGAATAAGGGAATCTGCTTAGGAATAATGAAGTTAGATGGTGCTTTAACTGATGAAAAGATGTGAGGGGGAGTGTGGAAAGAACACTCTGAAAATCTGTATTATTAACAGCAATGATGAGGTGTTAGTGAATGTGTGGGTTTGATGGTACAAGAAGGAATATTTATTTTTTGGGGATGAGGATATTAGTAAGGAGGAGGTAATGGGTAGAGGAGAAAGTTGAAGAATGGTAAGCAGGTGTAGATGAAATTACTAGTGAAATGGATCAAGAGTGGAGGCGAGATGGTGATTGATGGATTTGAAGTTGTGTAATAAAGCGTTTAAGTGGAGGGTATAGTTCCAAGTGTGGGATTGGAGGAGAAGTGGTAAAAATTCTTATATAAACGGGTAAGGGCAAAGGGGAACTGTAGAAATTATAGGGGAATAAGTTTATTGAGGTTGTAGGGAAGGTATATGCTGGTATTTTTGTCAAAAGAGTGCTCAGAGTGACTGAAGGACTGATTGGTGAAGAACAAGGTAATGTTAGGAGTGGTAGATGTGTGGATCAAATCTCTACATTGAAACAAATGATGAGAAAAATGAGGAAGAAGAATAAATTATATTTAGGGTCATGGATTTACAACAGGCGTAAGATAGAGTTATTGTAGGCTTTATGGGCAGGTAATAGTGATAAGGAAGTTGGTGGTAGGCTCTGGAATGGAATCAAAAGTATGTATGAGATAGTGAAGCGTGTAAGAATAAATGGTGTCAGATTGGTTTAGGATTAATAGCAGAGTGAGACAGGGTTGTGTTATGTCTCCTTGCTATTCAATTTGTATAAGGATGGGGTTATGATCGAGGAGGGGATGGCAGGAAATGGTGTGGTTCTGGAGAATGGAGATGAGGAAGTCTCCCACCTATTATATGCTGATGATTTGGTTCTGTGTGGCGAATCTGAAGAGAGTTTGAGTGATTGGTAGAGAGATTTTGGTAGGGTGTGTAAAGGAGGGGTTTGAAAGTAAAACGTAGATAAGAGTAAGGTTATGGTTGTGAGTGAGGTCCGTCCTCGGTGTAGTGAAGTTGTGTTAGATGGTGAGCAGTTGGAACAAGTGTCTGAGTTTAAATATTTAGGGGTATGTGTTGGATGAGAAGGGAACGGATGATGCAGAGTGTAGTAGGAAAGTTGTGAATGGTAGTTAGGTGGCTGAAATCATTGGAGAATGTAAAGGGACTAAGTCTTGAGGCGAGCAGAGTCTTACATGAGGGTATGTTGTTACCTGTGTTATTGTATAAAGTGAGACTATGGTCTGGAATAGAAGTATAGATCTGTTCAATGTGTTCAGATGGACAATCTTAGGGGCATGCTAGGGTGAGAAGAATTAATAAAATGAGGGAATGAACATATTAGAGATTTGTGTGGTGTGAAGAAAGGTAAAATGAGAGAATAATGGAAGTATGTTGGAGTTGGTTTGTCATGTGGAAAGATGAATGATAGTCGGTTGGTTATGGATGTATAGTGGAGAGTGTGTTAGGAAGACGGGCTGGGAGACCGAAGAGAAAGTGGATTGAGTCGGTGAACGAAAGTCTAAAGGGAGAGAAATGTGAGTTTGGCAGAGGCGACAAAAGATGGCTGATAGGAGAATGGCGCGGGGTTTTGTATGAAGGTTGTGTCCACCTGGGCCAAGTGCGGGATGAACCCTTACATTGACGCTTTACCAGTCCGTCGCGGACCCATGAAGCTCTAGGGTGGATTTTCTGTCTGTGACGAGTACTGGCATGGTACCGAGGGGGCTGGGCTTTCTTTTCAACATTTGTCATACTCTCCTACTGCTTTTCTTTCCGATGCTTGTAGCGCTCCTTACCCCCAATCGGAAAAAAAGGGAAGATAAAGAAAGAAAGAAAGAGAATATATATATATATATATATATATATATATATATATATATATATATATATATATATATATATATATATATATATATATATATATATATATATATATATATATATATATATAATTTATTGTGTTTGAAAATTATCAGCCACTTTTCCAATTATATTATATTATTTAATCAAAATGTTTATTTAAAATTAAAATCGATTGTAAGCGCTAAAAATGAACATCATGTGTCTGGCATGTTTCCGAACAAGATACGACATAACGATGTCTTATATTTATACCGTTTTCAAGTTTCAGTTCCAGACTTTTAGTAGCATCGTAACACACTCGAGGGTAGTTAATGTGCCATGTTATTATAATATTCGCCGTTTAGGTTTCCGTTTTTAAAAAGAATAATTTTTTAGTGTAGTGAAGAAGCATGGATAAATATTTAATTGGACGTAAGAGGGAATCTGACTATTGTGATGTCTCAACCTTAGCAATAGTAAAAAGTGCTTAGTTTCAAAATTTAAATCTAGGAAATATGTTGAAGAATATATAAATTTTGGATTTATAAATACCGAAATGAATGGCTAAGAAAGGCCTCTGTGTGTTCTTTGTTCAAAAATTTTGGCGGCTGATAGCCTGAATCCAAACAAAAATTTAAACGGCATTTGGAAGCACTTTATAGGGAGTATGTTAACAAACCTCGTGAATTTTTTATTGCTAAACAAAATTCTAATATTCAAAATTCTTTGTCTGTAAATGAAAAAGCTTTACTAGTTTCTTACAAAGTTGCATATAAAATAGCAAGGTGCAAAAAACCTCACATCATTGGTGAACAACTTATTCTCCCAACTGGAATTGAAATTGTGGAAACTATGTTTGGAGATAATTTTGTCAAAAAACTACGTTGCATACCGCTATCAAATGAAACTGTTGGTCGAGAATTAACATATGTCTAAAGATATGGAGTAGTAACTTTTGTCGAAGCCAGAAAACTTTTCTAATCATTGATCGAGGCAACAGATAAAGTGTTAAAGATTGTCAGGTCATCAAGTTTACGTTCTCGTTAAGTTTTAACCCAGAACACTGAACTGGTAATATTTAAATTCACACCTCTATTGGACTCTGTCTCTATATATTTTTGATGGCACCCTAGGTTCTTCCTGTAGTACCTTCAAATGAATGCTGGGCCTAATAGAAGCAGGTCTGCAAAAGTCTCAGCCCACTGCTAAGTTATTTTTGTGCAAAGTCATTTACCCCAGTTCAGTGATAGTGTAGGTCTGATTTTACAAAAAAATCCCAGTTCAGTGATAGTGTGAGGTGATATTTTGGATCCTCCTGAAAATTTTAAATGTTGTTGTAGTTGGTTTTTAACGTTTTTTTACAGTTTATATATATATGGTATATATAAGTATATATATATATATATATATATAGTATATATATATATATATATATATATATATATATATATATATATATATATATATATATATATATATATAAATATATAAGATAGGATTTATATATATGATATATATATATATATATATATATATATATATATATATATATATATATATATATATATATATATATATATATATATATATATATATATATATATATATTTTTATTTATAAATTTATTTTGATTGAGAAATAATATAATAAAAGTAAAAAATAAAAATAATAATAAAAATAATAATAATAATAATAATAATAATAATAATAATAATAATTTTTAAAATCAAAACAATGGCCAGAAAAAGGCTTTCTGATTCCACTCTTCAAAAACAACTCGATGTTACTGGTGCAGAGACAGAGACAGAAACCTTATTTACCTGTAGTGAACCAGGAAGCGAAGATGAGGACGAAATAGAATTTGAAGGCTTTTATGATAGCGATGACGAAAAAGAATATTTTCCTGATGCAGAAGAAGATTCTAGTGATGACGAATATGCCACTCCCCCAAAAAGAACTCGTGGAAATAAAAAAAAATGTGCGAGAAATGTAACTTTGGAGTCAGTGATAGGCCCTTTCACTAACATTCAATTTAGTGATGATGATGAGGATGAGGATATGATACATACTGATCCACCTAAAAAGAGGACTAAATTTCGCACATCAACCCCTCGAAAACATACTTTTCATGCTACTGCTGGTTCTGCTGCTTCTACTTCTTCGGACCCTGCTGCTGGTTCTGCTGCTATTTCTTCGGACCCTGCTGCTGGTTGTGTTGCTTCTACTTCTTCAGACCCTGCTGCTGGTTCTGCAGTTGGTAGTCGAGGTCCATCTCAGTCCAAACCTACTCGGGGTTCTGTTGTCTACTTCGAAGATATAAGCATAACAGCAAAGGATGACTTCAAGTGGCATTGTCGGCCATGTAATCCCCCAGCATCTCGAACGCCATCACATAATATTATTCGTTTTACTGAAGGGCCAACACCGCAAGCACAAACTGCAGACACGCCAGAAAAGTGTTTCAACTTGATTTTTGATGATAAAATAATAAAGGAGATCGTAGAGTGGACAAATAAAAAAATTGAAATAATGGCCAAAGGTTATAAACGCCAAACACTGTCTGTTACAACAACCGAACCAGCTGAGGTCAGAGCATTATTAGGGATATTGCTTTTCACTGCTTGTCAGAGGGACAACCATCTGTCCACCCGAGAAATGTTTAATCCCAAAACTGGGAATCAAGTGTACCGTTCGGCAATGTCAGAAGATCGCTTCAGCTTCTTAATTTCTTGCTTACGGTTTGATGACCCCGCTACAAGAGATGATAGGAAGAAAACAGACCCATTTGCAGCAATAAGAACAGTTTGGGATATTTTCATAGACAACTGTGAAAAAATGTACACTCCCAGCGAAAATCTAACAATTGACGAGCAACTTCTAGCATTCAGAGGGAAATGTCCCTTTCGAATGTATATCCCCAATAAACCAGCCAAATATGGGATAAAGCTGGTATTTTGTAATGACAACAAAAGCAAATATTTGTTAAGGGCTCTGCCATATTTGGGAAAGAAGGGGACAAAACCTGAAAATCCCAAAATTGGACTTGGACATCATTTTACAAAATATCTAACAACCCCTTACCATCATTCAAATAGAAATGTTACAACCGACAATTGGTTCACGTCCGTGAATCTAGTAGAAGATCTCTTAACCAATTGTGGAATGACCCTTGTAGGAACACTAAGATCAAATAAAAGAGAGGTACCTGCTATTATGAAAGACAAAAAAGAACGTGAATATGGATCAAGTGCCTTCCTATTTAGGAAAGAGATGACAATGGTTTCTTACGTTCCATCATCATCAAAAACAAAAAAGAAGTTGGTCCTGCTACTATCCTCAATGCATTCTCAGCCGAAAATTACTCCGCAAACAGGAAAGCCAGTAATAGTAGAATACTATAACTCTACCAAGGGTGGCGTCGACACCTTTGACCAAATGTGTTCAACATACTCTTGCTCCAGAAAAACAAAAAGATGGCCCATCTGCATCTTTTACGGAATGATCAATGCGTGTTCAATTAATTCATGGGTAATTTACAAAGAAAACATGCAAAGAAACCACAAAAAACGAATGATGAGACGATCATACATGACTGAACTTGCAATACAACTCATCTCCCCATGGGCTAAACATAGGGCCACAATTCCATCTCTCTCGCGAGCAGTACGAAACATAATTATTGACCTATACGACATTGAGGAAACAAACGTTGAGCAGGCCGACATTCCTGTTTTACCCAGAACTTACCCTATGAAGAGGTGCAGCACCTGCACCAGGGCTGAAGATAAAAAGACAAAGTACAGATGCTGTCTCTGTCAAAAGCCAGTGTGCACCAACCATTTCCACCCAGTATGTCTCACTTGCCATAAAGTATAAACCTGCCAGGTAAGCCAACATTTATAAATAACTAAGTAAAAAAATATCTAATAAAAAAAATAAATAACTAATAAAGAAAATAAATAACTAAGTAAATAAATAAATGAATGAATAAATAAATAAATAAATAAGTTAATAAATAAAATTATCACCTATTATCATACCATGAAAAAAATATTTGCTTTTGCGAAAAAAAAATCTCATATTTTTTTGAGTCTCAAAGATCTTACCCTTTTTCTCTCCCAACCTTTACAGGTATAATTCAGCCTTTGAAGACAAAAGGAAAATGAATTAGAGGTCCATTGTATTCTGCGTACTACATATATATGGCGAGGTTAAGGTTATGGCAGCAGGTATGCTGGTTGGTTGGCTATACATGTTGAGCAGAGTAGCAAAGAGCAAGGCTAAGGCTAAGGTTATAGAGTTGAAAGGTGAGCACATACAAGGTTACAAGGCTGCTGGCTAAGGTTGCTACATATATATAAGGTTAAGATACATATATGCCACATATGTTGGCTATATATATATATATAAATTGCAAAAAAAAAAAAAAAATTTTTTGAGTCAAAATTTTGACCATTTCCGCTGTACATGGTGGTTTTTTTTTGTCTTCATCGAGTTCGAAGAGCAAACTGTTAGACCAGTGCTACCATTAATATTAGTTTATGTAATTATATAAATAAAATAAATTTTAATTTTTTTTTTTTTACACCATTTTTTCCAAAGGATTTGTAATTTTGAATTTTTTTCTCAAAAATTCTTTATTTTTATACCCTAGGTTTAATAAAATAGAATATAAAACAAGGTTTTTTAATAACATTTAATAAAATTTAAAATTAGGTATTTTTAATTAATTTTTGAAATTGGGGTAACGCTTACCCCGGTTCAGTGTTACAGTACAACAAATAAGGTTCAGTGTTCTAGGGTTAATAAGGAAAATATAAAATTTAGTTTTTTGAAAGAAAATAAGTTATTCACATTACAGTATTGGTAGAAGCCTGATAAATTTTTAATTTTTCTTTACTCTTTTAATTATATTTTAAGATTTTTTTAAACAATTTTATTTAATTATTAACTGTATTGGTGCTAAAAAATATGTTCAAGATTGTTTTTCAATATTTTAATTATTGTTATTTATGTTTCTTATGGTATTTAATTACATTACATTAAAACAAAGAGGAATTAAATATTTGTCAACCAATGTGTGTTAAAAACTACTTGCGATTTGTAAGGTACTTCAATAAACATAATTTGATATTTTATTAAGTTAGCTTAGTTTAAATGAGATTGGCATTAGGTTTGGTTAGGTTAGGTTAAATTAGGGTAGGTTAGGTTAGTTAGGTTGAAGAAGTTAGGCTAGGTTAGGTTAGACAGGTTAAGTTAAATTAGGTTAGGTAAGATTACATAGGTTAGATTATGGGGTAGATTAGATTATTATATTGTATTAGATTAAGAAAGTTTAATTTTTGAGTTAAAAATAAAATTTAATTTATTTCACATGTTTGTGCTAATGCGCTTCAAATTAATATAATATGCATTGGTGGACAAAACATGACGGTGGAAACATGAAATATGCTTATCAAAAATGAAAGTACATGGATTGTTTTTAAATATAAAACTAAAAAACAAAAAAGGAATGAACAGAAAGTTGATTAATTCATATAATTGCGAGTATTAAGGTAAAAGAAATGAAGGAAAAATCTATTTGAAATAATATTAAAGATAATATAATTTCTCCTAAATATATATACACCGTATATATAGAGTATATATATATATATATATGTAAGGTTATTGTTATATAAGATATATATGTTATATATATATATATATATATATATATATATGAGCATATATAGTATATTATGTGCGAATGTATTGACATTATAAAACTTCAACTTCCATTAAATATATATTAATACTATTAATTTTTTTACCATACATTTTATAAATTCAAACTAAGTTGTAAAAAAAATTTTATGAGTTAAAGAAAAACGTAAGGATTTATTGACATGAGGATTGTCATCTAATTACTTAAGTTCGATTTTGTGATGGATTAAGTTGAAGAGCTATTGTTTTGCAAACCAATAGGAAGAAGAGCCACAGCAATTAAATTGTTCAAAATGTTGGACGATTATATATGCAAAGCAAACATAGTGCAAAAGTTATATTGGAATTTGCACAGATGGTGCTCGATCAATGTCTGGACGCTTCAATATTGTGCAAGCGCCTGTGAGGGAAAAATCTCCACAATGTATCTGGACACATTGCATGATTCACAGGGAAGCTATTGCTTCAAAAGAAATGAGTCTTGATTTAAATATTGAATTAACAACAGTTGTAGCCGTAGTAAAAAAATGAGATCCTTAAAATCAAGACTATTTTCTTCACTTTGAAAAGACATGGGAGCGGAACATTCAGCTTTGCTATTTTACTGTGACACAAGATGGTTATCACGGGGCAGTTGTCTGAGACGTGTTTACAAATTAAGAGATGAACTTGTAATCTTCTTGGAAGAGGAAAATCGCTAGGAATCGAAGAAGTTTCGAGGCACCATATTTGTGATGGAATTAAGCTACTTGGTAGACATATTCGATAAACTAAATATATTAAATCTTAAACTCCAAGGGACAAATACACATATCTTACATATGAGTAACACAGTAAATGCTTTTTGTAGAAAATTAGTTATGGAACACCAAAATAAAGGAAAGAAAATTAGAAATGTTTACAAAGGTTGATGAATTTATTAAAATAAATAAGGCAGAAGAGCAACATAATATTATATTATTAGCAACTATTGAAAATCATTTGACAATGCTGAGGAAGAATTTTAGAAACTATTTTAAAAAGGACGACAACATATTAGCAAAATACCAGTGGTTTAGAAACCCCTTTGAAAACGTTCCTGAAGGACTTTCTATGGAAGAAGAACAATTTATAGACTTCACGATAATCGGCGAAATCGAAACAGAATTTGCTTCTAAATCACTATTTGAATTTTGGGCCGGTTTTCACGATAAATTCTCTGCACTCAAGTCAGGAGCTTTTCGCATACTTTTGGCTTTACCAACATCTTACCTTTGCGAAATAGGATTTTCTGCAGTGGCTGTCTTATTATTTACATTTTTATTTTCTTTCAGAATGTATTTTGTTTTTTTCTTTGCCTTAATTTTCATTAATCATGTAATAATTATCGTAATTATATAATCATTGTAATAACGGATTTTTAAAAATTTTAAGGATTTATTAAAAAAAAATTATTTTGCTATCAGAATATAGTTTTTGTCTTTTCATTTATTTCAATAAAGTTTTTTATATAAATTTTCACTTTTCTTCGCGCCCCCCTTTGAGATATTTCGCGCCCCACAGGTTGAGAACCACTGCCCTAAATAGAGGACCTCAGTATTTGGATGAGAAGATATAACAGTTCGTGAAGTAAGGTAATCAAAAAGGTATGAAAATCTATTCCGTTAGGGAGAGAACAGTAGCAGAAGCACGAGATTATTGTAGTAGAAGAAAGGGTTTACAGAACATCGAAGTTAGAGATTCGAAATTCTCGAGATGTTATAGGAGTGTTTATGTTTACATATGCATATACTCCACCTCAGACGGAAATAATAAAATAAGTTATAGTTGGATATATTAAACGAGTTGTAGGATAGGAATTCTTAGCCATCTGGGTCTCAGACAAGAACAAAAATTAGGGTTAGAGTTAGAAAGGTGTGGTATTCCATTTTGATGGAGTTAGAGTGCGCCGGTGTTGGTAAAAGTCAAGAGAAAGCCCGCGCCTGTGCATATCTGCTATCATACATACACACACACAATCATAAAAAAATGGACAGAAACAAAACAGACAAAACCAAAGGAGAAATGAGGAAACACATTCTTACGCCAAAACCTAAATTTGAAACCTGAAATTTTAAAACGCTAATATTTACATTAAATATCTAAAACATATGAATAATCCAGAAAGTTTAAAAACACCCACTCATGAAATTGCGTACAAAAAAAGAGAAAGAAAATACTATTGATCAACTAAAAAAGGGGAAGCTAAATCTGTATAAATTATAATAATGGTATCCAAATAGGTAAATGTTGCTAAAACCCAAAGTTCATCAAACGCTAAAAACTAAGTTAAAAAGAAGTCGAGGAGAAAAATATAACTCAGTACTGGCGTTATATATATATATATATATATACAGCAAGAGCAGCATAGTATATATATATATATATATATATAAGGTTATATATATATATATATATAGTTATATTATATATATATATATATATATATATGTATATATATATATATATATAGTTATATATATATATATATATATATATATATATATATATATATATATGTTATATATATATATAAGTATGTTCAGAGCTAGAACGGATTCGTAAAAACTGAAATTAACTGCAACTGAAATTCTGATTGAAACAATGAATCTGACGGTAACAATGAAGAATACAAACGACTTTTCCCAGACCCCTGATTATGAAAATGAAAAACTGTCAATAGTAAGAATAGGAAAAAATTAAGTCTCTCACCGTGAATCTCTTCCCACTTCCAAGACCTTCAGTCTTCACTCTGATATACTGAAATATGCTGAGACAAACTCAGTCTTAAGCTGAAAAGATTTTAATCCAACGGAAGGTAGTTGTCATGGAACTATCTGTTTGTTCAGTATCATTGCGGGTATTTGTGGGCATTGTCAAGTTGAAGGATGGAATTTTGATGAGTGGTGGTAAGAACAGTGACAGCGACAACCTTATATAATGATTGTAATAAATAATAAAGAAAACCAAAAACAACAGGGATAATAAAAGAAGAGTAAAACTGAGACTTTACTTTCAAAAAGATTATTACACAATATAAAATGTGTACAAAAAGAATATTCTATGAAATCATAGAGACGGTGACTTATTGAGACTATAGTGGATTGAAATCAATCCACTGATATTTAGATCGAAATAAATCCCTCGACGTTTAATCAGTACAAGAATTAATCAGCGAAATAATGTAGACGATAATTTCAACAAAATTGAACCTCTGAGACGGAAATAAAACAGCAACTGAATTTAATGACGTATTCTGAAAGATATGAGATGAAATGATGTCTGCGATTGAAAGAAGAATGAAATAGTCTGCAACTAGAATATGAAGAAGTAATCCCAAGATAAAATGAAGAAGTCGCAACCCAGAAATAAAAAGTAGCCAAGGATAGAAGTATCAATATCCAATTCTAACCTGGGAATAAAATTGCCATTAAAAGATAGAATGTATCCAAAGATAGAATATGAAGAAATCGCAACCCGGAAATAAAATGAAGAAGTCTGCAACTAGAAGTAACCCAGAAATAAAATGAAGAAGTCTGAAAGATGAAATTTCGTGAGCAGAGCAAAAGATGGAACGTCAAGGAACAAGGAGAGCGCTTGGACTTGCAGTGGGGGAATTTAAAAAAAGTGTTGGGGGGTATTATTTAAATTAAATTAAATTTCAATTTTATTAATCATTTAATTGATTTAATTAAATAAGTGGAATTAATTTGCTCCAATATTTTTCAGTTATTTACTTTGGTTTGATTTAATTTTTTTGAATTAAATAATCAACTGATGGATTTATGAATATTAATGGATTATTTTATTTAAATAATGAATAATATAACTGGAGGTAGATGTTTCAAGGGATTTCGATAGATTGGGAATTATTAACTAACTGGAGGTAGATGTTTCAAGGGATTTCGATAGATTGGGAATTATTCTCTACTTTTTCAAGGGTAAGGGTAATTATTGTTTGTCGTAATTATTTTAATGGTTAATGGAATTCATGGATTAATATTTTTATTTTTATTGCTATTTTGCTATTATCCCTTTTTATTAGTAGTAGTTTACTCTTTCGTTATAGATCTGAAGTATTGGTACGGGGTACTGAAATAACGGTGAAAGGGTTCGTTCAGAGGTTTCATTAGAAGTTGGATCTGGAAGTAACTGAAAAAAAAAACTGGCTACTAACATTGGCCAGGTAGCTATTAATTTGTTGGTGTTGTTTATTTAATTGATTTTTTTTCTTTATTATTTTAAATTTACATTTCATTTAAGTTCATTTAATTTATTATTGATAATATTCATTAACTGATTCATGTTTAAAGTTTACTTATTATTTAACTGTTTTAAGATTTGCTTAGTTTATTGTTTATTAAAGATTCTTAATTTTTGCTTAAATATTTTTTATTATTAGTTTCATAATTTTTTTTCTTTATATTATATTGTTATTGTTTCATTGTTAGGGTTTTGTATTTTTGTATCATTTCAGTTTTTTTCTCTCCGGATTTGGTCTGATTGCATTTGGATGTGGAATTGGAATCTCTATCCTCGGATGGATTGGTTTTAGTGATTGGGTTCCCAAGTGGATAGAAAGGATATTGGTACTGGTTACCGATCGATTAAATAATTAACAAGGTGTACTACACCCGAAATAAAACTATAAAACCAGTGAATTTACTAATGGAACCTGATTTTACCCTAACTGAACAAAAATTGAAAGAAAAGAGAAATTAAAATTGGAGTATTGATAATTATAATAAAAACACAACTTATAAAAGAAAGATTGAAAAACATTTTTGGAAAATTTAAAAAAAAAGAACAAGAGAAGTAGTAAATTATAAAGTGAGAGACAAATTGGAAATTTGAAAATTAAACTGAAAAGAAATTTGAACTATTTTGAACGTGTGAAAACTAAAAACTGAAAACTGAAATTTGAAAAACATTCCTTAAAGATCTTGAGAAAAACGTTTAATCATAAAAACAAAACCTAAAACTTAAGTGATTTCCCATTTCCGAAAAACAATTAAGGGATTTGGAATTTCTAAAAAACTAATTACTAAAACTAAGACTTACATATTTTGACTTTTTCGGATATTTAATTCTTTCATTTTATTTGAATAGAGATATAAATATATATATATTTAATAATTTATATTTAACTATTTTAACCCTTTCGCTGCTGAGGACGTCAACGTTGTCGGCACGCGTAATTGTGATTAAAGGACTGATGCCGACCATGTGTCGTCATAAATCGTATTCGTTCTATACGAAGTTCAGCCATGAACTCTTTGGTTTTCTTTCTAATTTTACGTTATACTACATTTATCTTGTGACCTTTGGCAATTTTAAGACCTGTTTGAGCATATAAATCCTGGCCCCGCCTTCGAATCTAGTTAGTATGAACCAAGCGCCATCAGCATGTAGATGTTTCAAAGCTCGGTTTTATTGAAAATTTGGCTTATTATTCTAGATGCTAGGTGGATTTTTATCATTGTATCCCCCTTATCCCCCATCCCAATGACTTTCTTCTATACTTGGGAGCCCCTCAATCAATTTCTTTCCTTTCCTTCCCCTTACCCCATCCCCTTACCCAACCCCAATGTTTACAAAATTTCTTCATTTTATCTTGCTTCGTACTTCTTGCTTCCTCTTCCAGAAAGGATTTTCATCATGTCCTCTATTTTCTTTATATATATATATATATATATATATATATATATATATATATATATATATATATATAGTTATATATATATATATATATATATATATATAGTATATATATATATATATATATATATATATATATATATATATATATATATAAATAAGGAATAGGAAAACATTTGTAAATTCATCGGAAGCGGATTTATTTTTTACAAATTATTATATTTAGAGAAAGATATATATATATATATATATATATATATATATATATATATATATATATATATATATATATATATATATATATATATATATATATATATATATATATATATATATATATATATATATATATATATACACGAGAAACAAAATAAATACAAACGCTGACCCAGCACTGACACAGCGAAGATAAATAAATGTGTGCGTATTTCTACCGTCACGAGCGGTACAAACGCTGACTCAGCTGGCGCAGCCAAAGGTTAACATGGTAATTTTTAACAATAATTTATCATAACCTTGTCTAATTATCATACATACCAACGAATATATGCTAACGTAACAACGTTTTTACATTAACATAGTAATATTTAACAAAAAATTTATCATAACCTTACCTAACTATCATAATTCCCAACGAATAATTGCAAACATAACAAAGTTTTATCCAAATATAACATAAAAATAAGTTCTTTGAATAAAATATCATAGTAAAGTGTAATAGTTTACCGATCCTAAAGGAGTAAATCAGTAAATTAAACCACCAAGCCTCCTCCCCTCCCCTCCCCCTCCCCCCCTTCCATGACTCCATTGATTTATTGATTCAGGTCACATTTTCGAGTATCATTTCGGATAAACATAGCACAAAAATAAGTTCTTTATATACTAACCAACGAATATATGCTAACGTTACAAAGTTTTCACATTAATAAAGCTAACATAGCATCATCTGAACTAAGAATATAATGTACAATGACAAACCTAACACACCTTACGCACGAATAAACTTCTAACATTAACAAAGTTCCATACTTAACAACAGTAAAGTAACTAACAACGTACAAAACGTAACCTATTCACATTTTATAAACATATCAATGTTAATTTTACATTAACATGGTAATATTTAACAAAAACTTATCATAACCCTGACTAATTATCATACTGATCAACTAATATATGCTAACGTAACAAAGTTTTTACATTAGCATAGTAATATTTAACAAAAATTCATCATAACCTTACCTAACTATCATAATCCCCAACGAATAATTGCAAACATAACAAAGTTTTATCCAAACATAACATAAAATAACAAAGTTTCATCCAAACATAACATAAAAATAAGTTCTTTGAATAAAATATCATAGTAAAGTGTAATAGTTTACTGATTTTAAACAGTAAATCAATAAATCAGTAAATCAAACCATCCGCCTCTCCATGCCTCTCCCCAACCACCCTTCCATGATATATTGATCTATTGATTCAACTCATATTTCGAGTATCATTTTGAATAAACATAGAATAAAAATAAGTTCTTTATATACTGACCACCGAATATATACTAACGTAACAAAGTTTTAACATCAATAAAGCTAACATATCATAACCTGAACTAAGAATATAATGCACAATTCATTAAACTTAACATACCTTACGCACGAATAAACAGCTTAACATTAACAAAGTCCCATACTTAACAACAGTAAAGTAACCAATAGGTGAGAACAATAATAATATAATAACATATACATATAGATAATAAACGTTTACTGGTGTTTATCATAATAGTTTAGGTAAAGTTTATATAAAGTACAAAACAATGGTATATGTAATAATCAATTAGTAATCATTAAGTCTAATAAATATCTGATAAAGAACAAAATACAAAAACTTTATAGTGTAATTAGCAAGAGAAATTTGTAATAAAAAGGTAAAGTCAATATACAAGGCAGAATGAAAGATATAACAGCTGGAACTGGATACAGTAACACCCAAGAAACCCATCACTTAGAAAACTGTTAATTTCACATTGTCACAGTAATATTTAACAAAAATGTAAATTAAACATAGCCTAACATATCTAATATTTACAATGGATGAAACCTACAATAGATACTTAATATTTGGAACTAGCCGATCAAGACATTAACACAACCTAAGGGGAAAAAGTTCTCAATCTACCCTTCATTACACAGCAAAACTCAACCTATCCCTGCTTTTCAACCATATCATCAGCAGCTAAAGCAGTATTATCTAACAAAATTCCTTAACAAAGTGTCCAAACTATCAAAGATACCATACCAGCATCTTGAGCTATGAATTGATACTACATTAATCAAAGCACCTTAGACATCAAATGACACTTGTCTGCTGCAAATATACATTGAAAATTCCTGCCAAATGACCAAGACCTAATGAACAATATACTAAACTAACAAACGCTAATATAATTTCAGGTCTAAAATTATATATTGACATAAAAAGACTTTGTATTTCATGAATAAACTGCCACATTAACAAAGTATAAAAATCTCAAGCTTTACTATAGACAAACTGGTCGGTTTTGCAACAGCGCATCATACAAAGGCGATTTGGCATCACTGTAAGCTTTCATATACTATTATTATTATTATTATTATTATTATTATTATTATTATTATTATTATTATTATTATTATTATTATTATTATTATTATTATTATTAGTAGTAGTAGTAGTAGTAGTAGTAGTAGTTGTGTTGCTGCTGCTGTTGTTGTATTAGTAGTAGTATTAAGGTTACTTTCATGTTTATACAAAAGTCGTAGTATTTAATAATCATAAAGTTTTAATAACCGTAAAGCTAACATAATATCACCTAAACTAAGAACATAACATACCTTACGTACGAATAAACAGTCAACATTAACAAAGTACACTGATTAATATCAGTAAAGTAACTACCACAGCATCACAAAGCGTAACCTACTCCCTTACACCCTTACAAAGAAACTAACTATCATACTTACCAAGGTTTGATGCTATATGACACAGATGTTCAGTTAGGCTTACACTGTAGGCTTATCATTAGGGATACTTTCATGTTTATACAAAAGCTTTCACGAATGCGCTCACTCATCAACATAATCTCAATCTTTACTATACATAACCGAACAATTTTCAGCGACGAGTCCCACTACTTGGAGATCACTCTAGAGAGATGCATGAAGACCCATGTGGGGAGGTGTAAGCGGTTACATAAGGGTACAGCCCATTGTCAAATGCCCCCAAATATGTATAAATTTGAATGATGATTAGCTTTTATATCTTGTATAACTATTATATTCTCACTCCGTGTTTAGCGTGGGAAGTAATATAGCACCCTCAATTATAACTATTTATAAAAAAAATTAAAATTTATATTTATGTTAATACTTATGCTAAGATTTAAGTGAGCAAAATTTTAACAAAAGTTCAAATAAAATTATATATAACCCGCCCTGTTGAGATACTCAATCAATAAAAAGCAATAAGAAGACAATCTGAAGAAATAGAACTAATTCAAGGTACTCTTTCTAGTACTCCCTTCTCAGAAATTTAAGAAAACGCAATTTCCAAGCAAGGGAGGTAAAATTCAGGATAAGACCGCGACTCAATCTCGATTGACAAGAATTCAAAAAGAAGAATCAGGCAAGGGAGGTAAACGCGGAACAGTCCGTAACTACTGATTGACTTACGAACTTACGAAAAAGAAAGAGTATCTCAACAGAAGGGACTTTTGTTACTATTTGTTAAATAAATTCATCGTTCAAAATATGGATTTTTAAATTACCATCATTATCTTATATAGGGACTTGCTCACAAAAGAAGCCAACAACTTAGCATCTCTACCATATATATATATATATATATATATATATATATATATATATATATATATATATATATATATATATATATATATATATATATATATATATATATATATATCTCGTCCCTTTGCTTCCATAACTAGGGGGTATGGTGTTCAAACATGCACCAGGAATCTGAGGAACAAGAGCATTTCTAAGGTTGTAAAATATGTGGTAAAGGGACCCAAACCCAGCTAATAAATATATATATATATATATATATATAAAGAAGTAGTTATATATATATATATATATATATATATATATATATATATATATATATATATATATATATATATATATATATATATATATATATATATATATATATATATATATATATATATATATTAGTTTAATTTATTTTTTTATGGGATTTTTAAAAAAAACGCTCAGGTTTAAATAAATACAGTAAATAAAACCTCTAACTCAAATATTACTTAAAAAAAAATTAAATAATTAAAAAAATATAACTGAAATAAACAATAATTAAATAAATAAATAAATAAAATAAATAAAAAAATAAATAAAAATATAAACAAAATAATAAATATTTTACCTTAAACAACAAGCATTTCGAGTGAAAATATTGACATTTCTCTCCATATCTTCGACACTGCGAATCTGTAGATTAATAATAATAATAATAATAATAATAATAATAATAATAATAATAATAATAATAATAATAATAATAATAATAATAATAATAATAATAATAATAAAGGATACTTTTGATTTAAAGTTTTGTTAATAATAATAATAATAATAATAATAATAATAATAATAATAATAATAATAATAATAATAATAATAATAATAATAATAATAATAATAATAATAATTGTCATAACAAATACTTTTGATTTAAAATAATAATAATAATAATAATAATAATAATAATAAAATAAT
>JABUQX010146155.1:15000-16419 GCA_015478945.1 Trachelipus rathkii | reverse complement strand
ATATATATATCAGAGGCTTATACTGTGCTCTAGTGCTTAGAAGACCATTATCATTATAGAAACGATCGATCTTTAAATTTAATGTTACGATAAAATTTTAAAATGGATAACTGATGAAGTTTTCGGGTGTTGTATATATATATTATATATATATATATATATATATATATATATATATATATATATATATATATATATATATATATATATATATATATATATATTTATATATATATATATATATATATATATATATATATATATATATATATATATATATATATATATATATATATATTTATATATATATATATTTTTATATATATATATATATATATATATATATATATATATATATATATAAATATATATATATATATATATATATATATATATATATATATATATATATATATATATATATATATATATATATATATATATATATATATATATATATATATATATATAAATATATATATATATTGTAAAATGAAGAAGATTGAAAACATCTTTTCATTTTCACCTTATTTATATTTTTTCATTTAATATAATATTGAAAGATTAATGTTTGAATAAATTTATGATTTTTATTTAACTAATGTCCGTAAGTGTAATTATGACTTACTAAATTCGAATTTCAGACTTTGTGTGTAAAAAGAAAGGTTATTATTTCAGTAAAATACATTTCAGTAACAACTGAGCTCTCTCTCTCTCTCAATATATATATATATATATATATATATATATATATATATATATATAAATATATATATATATATATATATATATATATATATCTTTATATATATATATATATATATATATATATATATATATATATATATATATATATAAACGATATTTTTTTAATCCGATATATCGATATTTTTTGAACCGATAGTATCGAGAGCAATTTGATATTTTTTAAAATATCGATATATCGATATATCGATATTTTTTTTTATATATCGGCATCCCTACAGAAGAGCTCGTGACAGTAGTCTCTACCCAGGCTCATCCTTCCTCTGTGCTCAGGGATCTGGCCAAACACTTAATTAAGTTCTATGATCAATTATTAATTTACCCAAGAAGTAAATTCCAGGATATTCTTCCGACTTCAATTTTTATAATTTTTAAACACTATGTATATATGCCTCATTTGGACATGTAGGCCTTTATCTTGGTCTCTATCTCCCATTCCCAGCTATAGTGGGTGAGACGTGGTTCTCTGGACTTTTTCTGCTAGGTATTATATATATATATATATATATATTTATATATATATATATATATATATATATATATATATATATATATATATATATATATATATATATATATATATATATATATATATATATATATATATATATATATATATATATATATATATGCCGGTGTGTGTGTGTGCATGTT
>JABUQX010146155.1:7500-12500 GCA_015478945.1 Trachelipus rathkii | reverse complement strand
CTGCTGAAAAAATTGCAGTCCATAATTTCGGGGGGGGCTGCAGCCCCCTCAGCCCCCCCCCTGGCTACGCCCCTGCCTAGCCCCTTGCTTTGCGATTTTAAACTAGTTTTTAAATATAAACAATAGTCTAGGTATGAATCATATTATTCATACATTTTATAGCATAATTGTTAGACCTAACTTACAAATTATTTCCGATAAAAAATAAGTGAATATAAAAACATTCGAAAACATTATATAAACATTACATCTATATATTATAATATATATAGATGTATATATATATAATAATAATCCAATACTTTAAAGATTTCTTCCAGCTTGATTAAAAAAAATTATGACAATCTAATGTGACAGATTTCAAGCTGTAAAAGACTGATTTGAATCAAATCCTTGAGGAGTTCAAAGACTTTTGGTGAGAATTTATGAAATCATTTTTATTTAAATTTCTTATTATTTATTATACAAATTTGGTACAAAAGTTATAGAGAGATGATTCATGGCTTTTTTTTTGTCTCGAAAATTCTGTATTGCAATTTATTTAAAATTAAATACTTATTAGAATGATATGAATAATCCTTTATAGAATTGTTAATATAACTAAGGTTTTTAATCTCGTTCATGTTAATGAATGTATAATCCATAACAGATTCTTGGCGGCACCTGATATCACTTCGACTCACTTTTCACTGAGCTATTATTTTAGTATTATTTTTTAAGAATATCATGTGACTCTTTCATATTTAAAACCAAAAATAATCAGCCTCCAACCCTCCCTAAAAATAAAATAATAAAAATAATAAAAATAATAAAATATAAAAAATGAAAACTAGAAATATTCTTCGGTTGCCAAGGATGTTTTAACAAATTTTGGGGTATTTTGGTGAATTTGATTTAATTTTCGAAATAGTTGATACCACTTAAATTATGGTTTTATCTCAATACGGATCAGTAGATGTTATCATACATGCAGCAATATCTAATATCTTTATCTAATGTTTTATCTAATATAATCTGCAATCAAATCATGTTTAGAATTTTTATTTTTTTCTCTATTATGTTGAATGAGAAATGTGATGAGAGCTCTCCTAGCTCAATGGTAGAGCATTCAACTAGCAAGCGAGGGGGCCCAGGTTCGAGATTGGGTTGGAGAGAGAATGTGAGTTATTTTCTATTATTTTTAGCTTCGTCCCACTCAGACATTAATGAGAACGTTGGTAGCATGCTTGCTGCTAATGGGAAAAACTCCGGCGATAGGCCTGGCCAGCCAGGGCCCAAGCTACCCAAGGACCTTTCTCGTTGGGTCCACCTGACAGGGCGTTAGTCCTACCTGGTGGGTTGATGAGTTTTTTTTATGTTGAATGTATGTAATATTGATTATGTTTCTCAGAGATATGAGTTCTTCATGAAAAGACTGCTTAAAAAAATCATAATACATTAAACTACACTGAACAGCAACAAAAAAAATACATGACTGGTTATGTAAAACCTAGCTAATCATATACTCTATCTGGTGTGAAGCTTGGAGACCAAGGAAAATCTTGAGCCCTCCACAAGGTTTGAAAACCTTTGTAGAATACCAACAATAGTGGAAAAATGATAACAGAAAAAGTTTAAACTTTGGACTTTGGTTTGTCTAAGGTGTAAATGAGAAAAATTTAATACCTAAAAAAAAATAAATAAATAAATAAATAAATAAATAAATAAATAAATAAAAAACAAAAAAACAAAACAAGTTAGTAAGAGTATCTTCATTTGAAATCAACAAAGCAAAGTTTCCACACCAGTGTTTACCGCATTATCTGATCTTAATTTGTCTGATGTCAAAGAAATGCAGAAAATGGAATGTATTACAGGTAATAACAGTGAAATTGAATATGAATGAAAAATTTCAACCTGAGAAGGTCTCTCTAAACAATCTCAATGATCTGGTACGAGAAAGTCTGTCATTGCAAGCATCCGAACTTTTAGCATCCATGGTAGAAGAAACGTACTTAACTTATTTTACAAAGGAGCAACCAAAATATTGATAGGAAGATTTGTGGATTTTTATAGACGACAGATCCACCAGAATCTTGAAATGTTGTTTGTTGGGCAATTGTTATTGCAATGATTTTCATCAAATTGACACACTGAGCAAGACTTAAAGAAGCATATGAATATAAAAGAAGCTCCTCCAGGTTAAAGATGGTGCAATCATCATACATCAGAGTAGATTCACGAAGTACCCTCATTAACTTTCATGTAGGGAAATAGTACAAAACAAGATTTTTGGAATAAATGACATAATTCAGAGTAAAGCATGACTAGGAGCAGCACGGATGAGCTACCAAAATTCTTGGAAATATAAGGTTTACTTCATATACACTTTAGATGGTTGCGTGGACTGAGTACTTAAAAACTAAAATAGAATCTTTATTGGCACTCAATTTCGTAAAATAATCAACAATTAGAATTTCACCAAAGTTATGTAAAACACTCAAAGCTTCTGCTTGGAGAAGTTACTAGTTACAACAATTTCTTAGATAGCTATATATTATATATCTACGAAGTAAAAATGTTTGGATTATCTAGGTGAATTTGTTTTGTAAAATAAGGAGAAGTTTCAACAGGATTTAAAGATTATGGAGGTATAGTATCATGGAAGATGGCATTATCACAGAACCTATGCCCAGATGGTCAGCAGGAAAAAATCAACATCAGAAAAAAATCATGTTTTTTAGAGTTTCTCCAACGAATCCAAAAAAACTTTACCTAACCTAACTTAACCTAACCTAACCTAACCTAACCTAACCTAACCTAACCTAACCTAACCTAACTTCAACCTAACCTAACCTAACCTAACCTAACCTAACCTAACCTAACCTAACCAACTTAACTTAACCTAACCTAACCTCTAACTTAACCTAACCCAACTATCCTATGCTCCGCGACGGGCTGTAGATGAACCTATTTTGATGTGTTCCCTATTTTTCCTGTTCACCATTTGGGCTACTTCCCTTATCACATAATGCCAGGCTAATGCTGGAACCTCATACGTGAATTTCTGATGACTGACCTAAAAGAAAATCCAAAAAACGGCGTTTTCCGTAAGAAGTAATTGTGATTATTATTCAGTTTATTTCCTTATCTATTTTTGTACTAATTTCAACGCCATTACGTATTTCATACGTTTTTTAAGAATGCTTTGAGAAAGATTCTATGTGATTCCTGATTTTGCTTCTCATTACTATTAAATTTTTGTTGCTTTATATTTTTCCAGCGATCGCATCTAGTTCCTCAAATATCAGAGATAACCTATCGAAACAGATTCCATATTGGGAATCAGTGTCACAAAGCTTACCCAAAAACTCTTTAATATAATTGACGCTATATAATAACTTTGATTAATTTATTATATAATTAATCCAAAATACAATAAAAATAATTTTTCTTAACAAGCACTTCCATTAATAATCATGTTTTCCTAATATTAATTAGATAAAATTTAATAATTTCCTAAATCCATTTAAAGACAATGTACTTATCCTTAAAATAATAAGATTATTTATACTACTCTGCTACAACTAAGAAATGGATAGGAAATAGTAACACTACAGAGTAGGAGTTGTTAAATTATGTACTGTGAGAACATATTTTCTATTCCACGATATATATTTTCGATAATTTAGTAATTTAATTAATTTTGGTAATTTTATAAAAATAGGTTTCACTTGACTTTACAACTTCTATAGGGGAGAATTAAAATAAAATAGTTTTCAATTTATAAAACCTTTTTTTAATTTTCTTTCATAATATTTATTTTAAATAGGTAATGTAATAGATATATATATATATATATATATATATATATATATATATATATATATATATATATATATATATATATATATATATATATATATATATATATATATATATATATATATATATATATATATAAGGCCTATGTCAGAGAAAAGAATCAAATATTTCCTAATAATTACAAGATGGATCATATTTTTACGTAGGAAAATCTTACGGTACACATAAACTTTCCTTAAAAAGCTGCTGGGGCTGACACAGATATTTCTTCGAGCCTCAGCATTTCTTTAATATTAGATTACTATTTGTTTTTCTGCTTAAGAATATTTTAGAATTCCAAATAATTTATTCATAAATTTGTTTTATGTTCATGTTGAAAATATTTCATATGCAAGAGACCTGATATTTTTTTTATTTCAGCTTTTCGTTGTTCTCTCATCTCTCTATATATATATATATATATATATATATATATATATATATATATATATATAAATATATATATATATATATATATATATAAATGTATATATATAAATTATATATATTATACATATTGTTATTATTAATATATATATATATATATATATATATATATATATATATATATACATATATATATATATACATATATATATATATATATATATATATATATATATATATATATATATATATATATATATATATATATATATATATATATATATATATATATATATATATATATATATATATATATATATATATATATATATATATATATATATATATCTTTTTACCTTCTCTCCCCTCCCCTATCATTTGGAAGAGCCACACCGTTCACATACCCCGCCGATAACACCGATCTCCTCCAGAGACCTCCAGGATGATGGCGTTCTACTGCTGTTCTGTGTTGAGAGTTAAACAGGAGAAAGAAGTGGAATATCCTCCGGAAATTCTCGTTACATTTATGACAGATGTTGGTAAGAGGCTCTGATTAAGACCGAATGCGGTATTGTGGTACTTAGGTGATCACAGAATGTGCAATTGCCAAGGACGTTTGGTAGCAAGTTGATTCTGGTGCTATTTCTGGTTGGTGTTTGTTTAAAATGTTGTTTGGTGGTGCGTCTTAAGTGGTTTTCTGTTAGTGTCGTGTGGATTTGTTTGGTGTATGTTGTGTTGTTTGGTGGAGGTGGAATGTTGTTCAGAATTTG
>JABUQX010146155.1:0-2500 GCA_015478945.1 Trachelipus rathkii | reverse complement strand
TGTTATTGTTATTGTTATTGTTATTGTTATTATTATTATTATTATTATTATTATTATTATTATTATTATTATTATTATTGTTATTGTTATTGTTATTATTATTGTTATTATTATTATTATTATTATTATTATTATTATTATTATTATTATTATTATTATTATTATTATTATTATTATTATTATTATTATTATTATTATTAATATTATTATCATTATTATTATTATATTATTATTATTATTATTATTATTATTATTATTATTATTATTATTATTATTATTATTATTATTATTATTATTATTTATTATTATTATTATTATTATTATTATTATTATTATTATTATTATTATTATTATTATTATTATTATTATTATTATTATTATTATTATTATTATTATTATTATTATTATGTATTATTGTTGTTATTACTAATAATATTATTATTATTTATTATTATTATTATTATTATTATTATTATTAGTAGTAGAAGAACTACAGAACTACAGAACTACAGAACTACAGAACACCGACTAGCAAAGACTTTACAGTCCACTCAAGGCTAGTCTGTTAAGTATTTTTGTTTATTTAATTTGTTGGATGTGTCTACTGTTTTAAAGCAAATCTGTTATGTGTTTTTGAAATAAGTATATTATTTTACCTATTTCTATGTAACATATGAGTTTGCTCACTTAGAGCAGATCTGCTTCTAAGCAACCAAACATCATAGTATGTTAAGTATTTTTGTTTATTTATTGTGTTGTGATCGATTTGATCACCGTCTTAGAACAGATATGTTCTATGCGGTGAACATCAAATCTATTTACTACAGTTAATTAGTGTGATCGATTAGATCACCGTCTTAGAACAGATATGTTCTATGCGGAAAACATCAAAGCCATCAACTACAGCCATTCAGCGTGATCGAATAGATCTAAACAGTATTAAAATCATATTGGAAATAAAAAATATTTAAATAAACATAAAAAAATATCTTATAATTAAATATAAGTAATTTTATTGGTCCAGATAAATCCTTTTAAATTGCGTGCTAAAAAACATTTCCCACATTCATTAATCCAATAAAGATTTTATCAGAAAAATCAGATATACCAAAGCAGCTAAAATTTAAGGAATTGTTTTCAATTACGCAATTACAAATTATAGACAATTGCAATTGTATACGCCATTTAGTTGTTTATGACTTCAAAAAATAGATTTATATTTCTTTTAAAAAAAATTAATATATTCAGATCTTTATGAATGTTATTAGAAATAATTAGCTTAAAAGAACGGAAGTTAAAAACTGATTTCTTAAAGGTCAATAATAATAATAATAATAATAATAAAAAATAATAATAATGATTAATAATAATAATAATAATAATAATAATAATAATAATAATAATAATAATAATAATAATAATAATAATAATAATAATAATAATAATAATAATAATAATAATAATAATAATAATAATAATAATAATAATAATAATAATAATAATAATGATAATGATAAATAATAAAAATAATAATAATAATAATAATAATAATAATAATAATAATAATAATAATAATGACACATAATGAAAATAATAATAATAATAATAATGTAATAATAATAACACAATAATAATAATTATAATGTGTAGTTCTTTGATTCATACTTAGCTATCACTATACTTTTTGTCAATAATAATAATAATAATAATAATAATAATAATAATAATAATAATAATAATAATAATAATAATAATAATAATAATAAAAACTTGTTAACTTATTAAAATGATATGTTATGACTTCCACAATTTCTGTGATCATAAGGAACAAATCATTTTGAAGTATTTCCTTTTTCAGTTCCGGAAGATTTTCTTTATTTTATGAGAAATATTTTTTCAAAAAAATTTTAAAAACTTTTTATTGACAGAATCTTTTTCCATTTTTCAAAAAATATACTTAATAGGCTTTGCGCGACCTTTTCTAATATGTCAACAATTTAATTTGAGAGAATGAATGAATTGAATAATAATAATAATAATAATAATAAGAATGAATAAGAATAATAATAATAATAATAATAATAATAATAATAATAATAATAATAATAATAATAATAATAATAATAATAATAATAATAATAATAATAATAATAATAATAATAATAATAATAATACACACACATAATAATAATGATTAACTTAACATTTATTAAAATGGATACTTCTATTGAGTCAAGAAAATCATCAATTTTTTATTACTTTCTTTTAACTTCGAGAAGTAACAATTTCCACCGATCGCTACTATTAAAAAAGGAATCGAGTAGAAATTGATGACGGCATCTTAAAGCTAGCCTTCGAACGAAATCATTATATATATATATATATATATATATATATATATATATATATATATATATATATATATATATGAAACGCGAAAGCGTTTCACGATAAATATAGAAAACGCAAGATCACTTAAATGAATTTGAAGTACAATTTG
>JABUQX010146154.1:35000-42175 GCA_015478945.1 Trachelipus rathkii | reverse complement strand
TAGCATATATATATATATATATATATATATATATATAGCATATATATATATATATATATATATATATATAAAAATATAGTAGAAATGACCAGTACAAGAGCCCGAGTTGCAATGTTGCAAATGTGCAGCAATTAACATATGTACGCGCGCGTAGCGAGCGTACACATGGTTAGCATACTTTCATGACGAAGACATGAACGTACGTGATGTATTATTTAGGGTATATATATGCATATATATATATATATATATATATATATATATATAAGTATATATATATATATATTATATATATATATATATATATATATATATATATATATATATATATAGATATATATACATACATATACCTATAGAGAGAAATGTATTTTGGCAGATTCAAGAAGAAATGTGCATAACATGAGTGAATGGCGGGGTTTTGTGAGGAGGTATGTTTGTAACTCACCTGGTTCAAGGAATGAAACCCACATTGACGAGATGTAATAGTGAGGCTCCATCCCGGTCCCGTGAAGCTCTAGGGTTGATTTTTCTGACTGAGACGAATTCTCACTAATTGGTATAAAGGGGGCGGTAAGGCTGGGCTTTCTTTTCTACTTGCTTCATATTCTTCTTTTTTTTTTCTTCTTCTTACAGTTGTCACCACCACTCACGGGCAGAGCCCTATTCAAGGAGGGGGTGTTACACGCCTCAGAATCGAACTACTAACGCAAATTACGCAGATGAGCGCAGACGCAGGCCTTGAAGTGGGGGAGATTAAATTCAGCAGGAAACACAGAAGATGGAAGTGAATTCCACAGAACAGAGGTGGCAGGAAAGAAGGAAGCACCGCAGCGAACTAGTCTGGAGTTACCAATATCAACACAAAACTCATGTGCAGATACAGCACCCCTTGTGCTACGAGGGCGACGTAAAGGTGGTGGTACGCGGGTGATAAGTTCCCTCGAGCACCTGCCACTACGGTACCTATAGAAAAGAGATAAAGCACCAACATCGCGCCGCAAAGATAGAGGGTCAAGTGAACTGGAAAGCATGGGACAATTTATAAGCCTTTTTGGCCTTTGACTCGACCCCATCTAAAAGCCGGGTGAAACCAGCACTCCCAGATATGAGAGCAGTGCTCCATACAAGGGCGGATGAGGCCCTTGTATAGCTGGAGCAACTGAGAAGAGAAAAAAAGTCTCGCAGTCTAAACAGAACTCCCAGTTTTTTTGAGGCCGCCCTAGCAACCGTTGTGATGTGAGGTTTCCAAGACATTTTTTTGTTTATGTTAAGGCCAAGGATGTTTATATTGTCAACAGGAGAGACGAGAGAACCGTCGAAAGAGATAGGAAAGTTGGAAGGTGTTTGGAGAGGAGATTTGTAGAAGTTGAGTTTTTAAAGAATTGAATTTCACAAGGTTCAGACGACCCCACCTGGAAATGAAATTCTATCCAGATCAGCGAGAATAAAATCGAAAGATTAAGACGAGAGGCAATTCTAGAAGTAAAAGAAGGAGCAGAATTGAAATGAGTTGAAGAATGAAGGGTCGAGTCATCGGCATATGAGTGAATAGAGTTAGATGTGCAGGTGAGAAGATCATTAATGAAAAGTAGGAATAAAGTAGAGATAAGACAGATCCTGAGGAACACCAATTATTAATAGAAAAGGAAAGAAGAAGTCGCCCTGCATCAACAATAGATATTGAGCGATTTTGAAAGAAAACTAGACATAAGTAAGCAAAGAGAAGGGAGAAACCCAATATGAGGGGAGTTTGAGAGCAGTGACGCGTGCCATACTCGGTCAAATGCTTTGGATTTTGGGCGGAAAACCATAAATCAGTAAGATAGGAAAGTATATCGTCAGTAGACCTCGAGCGCCGAAAGCCGTACTGGCGATCGGAAAGAAGTGAATGAGATTCCAGATGATCTAAGAAATGAGAGTTGAGAAGAGTTTCAAAGATCTTAGATAGAATACAAGTAAGAGCTATAGGCGATAGTTAGAAAAGATCAGAGCGGCTTCCTTTTTTTCTCAATAGGTTGATGCGTGCTTCCAACACTGAGGGAAAGTGTTAGTATTGAGACATAGATAATATAGTTGAACGAGGGGCGGGATAGCACGGAAGCACACTCCCTCAAAATCCTCGGGGAGGAATGCCATCCGGCCCCCCCGCCCCTCCTAACGTTCGTAGATTTCAGGAGCCCATGCACCCGATCGAATGTAATCACAGGCAAAGGCATAGGACACCTGAGAGGAGAAGGAGGAGGATGAGGAATGCCAGAATCGTCCAGGGTTGAGTTAGAGGAAAATAGGAGAGGCCGAAGAGATTGGCCTTTTCAGTTGGAGAATTAGCAACAGAAGCATCAGAGGAAAGACAGATTTACAGAAGTTGTTAGAGATGTTTTTGGCAAGAGGCCAGAAAGATTTGTCAGTAGGAGAACCAAGGAGGTTAGCGCACTTTCGTTTAATGAAAGCCCGCTTTGCTCGTCGAAGAGTATCCCTGCAACGATTTCTAGCAGAATGGAAATTAGCAAGAGTGATAGGAGAACGAGAATTTTTCCACTCCCGATACACACTGTCTCTAGCCTGAATGGCCAGAGAACAAGTACGATCGAACCATGGATTATGAGGAGAGAAAGATTTAGTCGAAGAAGGAATGAACCTGCTCATCCCATCAACGATTACAGCTCCTACCTTATCGGCAGAAGTCGAAGCGTCACCAGAGACAAAGCAGTCATTCCAATTATAGTTAGCGTAGAAGCAACGCAATGCCCCCCAATCGGCCCGATCAAAGTGCCAGAAAAAACGAGTAGGGCAGGATGGAGCTGTTGGAGAGAAAGTATTAAAATTAAGAGATATAAGGTTGTGGTCAGATTTACCGATAGGAGCGAAAGTGGTGTATTTTAAGAGAGAAGGACTAGTGGTGAAACATAGGTCAAGTGTGTTCAAGAATTGGTTGGGACGATCCGGAATGTGTGTGGGTTCTTTAATTAGTTGCTCCAGATCGTTGAGAATTTTTCTTTTTCTAGTGCATGTTACGCACCTTAATTCCAGTCTTGGGGAGAGAAGATGGGTGGTAATGATTATGATGATATATATATATATAAGAGTTAGGAGTAAAAAAATATATATATATATATATATATATATATATATATATATATATATATATATATATATATATATATATATATATATCCATATGCAAGTTATCTTTAAAAATACTTTGTACTTGATACCATGTACTTGTACTTGTACTTTTGTACTTGAACAAATCCTAGAGTACTTTGTACTTGATCAATTCTAGAGTACTTGTACTAGTACTTGTACGTGAAAAAATGTACTTGAACCAAAGCCTGCTAAGAGTATATATTAATATATTTTAATATAAGAATTTATACACGAAGATATAAACATTGGTAACACTTTACGGGCATAAAATTACTTTACAATTTATATATATATTATGAATATATATATATATATATATATATATATATATATATATATATATATATATATATATATATATATATATATATATATATATATATATATATATATATATATATATGCGCCTAAATATATATATACAAAATATTTTGAAACAAAAATATCTAATAGAGCATTACATTTAGATCTCAGACTTTGCATTAATGTCAAAATAAATTCTAAAATTCAAAAAATAAGAGAATGTTTGTTTATTTGTGTATTTCATATTTACGAGTCAGCTGATTGCTAACCATCGCCCACAATTAAATTTTATATTTGAAAATACAAAGTTTAATCTTGGGGCACTTTTATAAATATGAAATACCAAATAAATATTTAAAAACAAAATAAAATATACTGTGCAATAAATTAAATTTATATTTATTATATAAATAATAGATATAAATAAAATTTACTATGAAATATCTTACTACAAATATCAACTCAAATATCTGCGCATCTGACGGAGTGTAGATGCTTAGCTTTCTGATGTACAAAAGAAAACGGACACAGGAGCACACGTGAGCGTATCACCATAGAATATTGCAAGCACAATTATTAACTTTAAATGCTATACCTAGGTTAGGTTAAGGTGATAAAATATCGAAAATAAGAATATTTAAATAAATTAAATATTTTGCACTTCGATGTTAACACAGAAGCTAAATAAATAAAGAAATAAATGGAACACTTAATTAACATATAATCACAGAAAACAACATTTAGCAACTGAGCACTTCTTAGTGTAAAATTGATCGAGACGAATTACAACTTGCAAGAAATACCAACCACAACACGCATGTTGCCTGCAAGCAAAAATAGAGAGAGTCCAGAAAAAGTGACTTACATCGTTTTAAACGTAAAAGATTGTAAACTAAACTACCAGATTGACCACTAAGAAAACTGTAAATAGTACAAGGAAAGAAGTATATAATATTGACCTAAAATTAGAAGAAATATGTATACGCAAGCAGAGTAGATGGGGAGGGGTTACAATCCTTACAACGGGAGAAGGAATCGAAGCAATATTAGACTCGCAGAAGGAAAAATACAACGAACACTGAAGATTCTAAGCTTCACAATTCCTTGCCTTTAAAATAAAAACTTAAAATATTTTATATATATAACTTTTAAAATAAACTGTTTATATATATATATATATATAATAAAAAAATATATATATATATATATATATATATATATATATATATATATATATATATATATATATATATATATATATATATATATATATATATAGTAGTTAAAGAGTAATATTATTATTGGTTGGTTATATATATATATATACATATATATATATAAAGTTATATATATATATGTATATAGAAGATAAATAGTTATATATATTATTATATATATATATGTTATATATAGTTATATAATATATATATATATAGCATATATATATATATATATATATGTATATATATATATATATATATATATATATATATATATATGCCTACCTAATAGTATATATATATATATAAAGTTTGCTCTCTCCTTATATCATATTCGTACAAAATAATAGTAAATATATACATAAAACATTTTAATATGCGTTGTTAGCAGAATCGTAAAGATCACGTGATGTCAGAAGTGATGCCTTCAATCCAATGATATTTCCGATTCTCTTAACAAAGCATAATTATTAATTAAAAGAAAAATACGACTTATATATATATATATATATATATATATATATATATATATATATATATATATATATATATATATATATATAAATGTTCAACATATTACTATGTTGACTGGCCCCACGATCATTACATACTATAAAGAATGGGGGAGGGTAGCAAACAAAACGGGGGAATACTGACTATGAAACACAAATTATATGCAGTATGTAATAATCGCATTACATATTAGGCCCCTTTTCACAAGCAAATTGCTTGCAATTTAGCTTTATTTACATACTTATATATATTTATGTTTCATCCTTTTGCTCCTCTTCGGCGGATGCCTCTTCGGATGATCCGGAAGTTCCTTCATCTGAGGATCTCACATACTGTGAAATTTTCACTTTTCCTTTTTCTTTCAGTAGAGTATTCCTTATCATGATCGTATAATCGAGCCGGATCTGAGGGTAATCTCCTCTTCTGTCAACAAAGTAATCCGCCTCGTTAAACCTATCTACGATCTTCACCATAACTTTCACATAAGGAATCTCATCATCATTTATCATGAAAGACTTTTCATTTTCAATTCTTCCTCTCAGTTTCCATCCGTTACTCTTCTCTTTATCTCCATTTTCATTTGACTTGAGTCGATCCTCTTTATATCCGCTCGTATCTTCATATCTTCTCCAACTCCTTTTATTCATCTTCCTCTTACACTTATCTACAGTTTCTCTGTACACCTCTGTGTATTTCTCTCTGCATGATTTTCCCTTTTTCATCATGTCTTCTTTGAACATTTTGATGTAACTTTTTACATATTTCTTAAGCATCTTCTCGCATGACTCTTTCTTTTCTATCATCTCATCTTCAAGATTATTGAAATCTTTTCGCACACTTTCTTCTTTGAATTTCATGCCATGCTTCTCAAAACTGATAATTGCATGCTCTTTTTCTACGTAGTTACATCCCTTTTTCTTCTTCTCCCAATCTTCCTAATATAACCATTTACTCTTATATCTGCTCCAATCACTCATTTTTTTCCTCTTTGTCGAAACATTACGACGCTTTGCAATCACTATCTTCTTTAGTGATTCTATAAAATCTAACCTTTCGTTCTTCTCAATCTTAACTTGAGAACACCCTTTAACTTCCTTTGCCCAGTAATATTGCTGAATGGATTTTCCTGCTATCATGTTACTTTGCAACATCTCTTCATCTTTTTCTTCTTTCTTGTCATCCTTCTCTTCAACTTCTATGTTATTGGACATTTCTCCATGCTTAGAGTGTCGTGCCATATTTGACAGATCACCTCCACCTTCATTCTCTTTCTTCAATCTTACTGCCGAAATACACTCCCAATTACGTCTCTTTTCGGCTTTTCCAAAGCAGTGTCTTCCAATTGGCTTTCATATACCCTACTATTCAAAGTACTATTTAAATCAATAAACTCCTTTCCAATCATTTTGGGTACTTTGGGTACATCCTGGTGGGTATCCTCATTCTTCTGCGAAATTTGGGCATTTGCTAGGTTTTCTCTCACTAGCTTTGATGTCTCACTCTGGTGTTCTTGCAAATCAAATACATAACGGTATGCTGATCTTGCCTCATCAAGGTTAATATCACCCGCCCATATTTCATGTAGTATTTGCATATGACCTCGCACAGTCCTCCCATACAAAAGTTCGAAAGGTGAGAAACCTGTGGAGTCTTGTGGAGCCTCCCTATATGCAAATAACAATGGTTCCAAAAACTTGTGCCACTTCCTGACTTGTTCGTCGCACATTCTCTTAAGCATACGCTTCAGCGTGCCGTTAAATTTTTCAGTAAGTCCCTGGCTCATGGGATGATAGACACTTGAGAACTTTTGCTTAATGTTAAGCATCTTGGTTTCGTCTCTCATCAAATCTGAATGGAACTGACGTCCATTATCACTAAGAATTTCTTTAGGCACTTCAAGCCTCATGAAAACTGATACCAAACTTTCAGTCATTTTCTGAGCCTTAATACTTTTCAGAGGTCTGCCTCTGGGTATCTAGTCGCTGCATC
>JABUQX010146154.1:20000-30000 GCA_015478945.1 Trachelipus rathkii | reverse complement strand
CCAAATAAATATTTAAAAACAAAATAAAATATACTGTGCAATAAATTAAATTTAAATTTATTATATAAATAATAGATATAAATAAAATTTACTATGAAATACCTTACTACAAATATCAACTCAAATACCTGCGCATCTGACGGAGTGTAGATGCTTAGCTTTCTGCTGTACAAAAGAAAACGGACACAGGAGCACACGTGAGCGTATCACCATAGAATATTGCAAGCACAATTATTAACTTTAAATGCTATACCTAGGTTAGGTTAAGGTGATAAAATATCGAAAATAAGAACATTTAAATAAATTAAATATTTTGCACTTCGATGTTAACACAGAAGCTAAATAAATAAAGAAATAAATGGAACACTTAATTAACATATAATCACAGAAAACAACATTTAGCAACTGAGCACTTTTAGTGTAAAATTGATCGAGACGAATTACAACTTGCAAGAAATACCAACCACAACACGCATGTTGCCTGCAAGCAAAAAATAGAGAGAGTCCAGAAAAAGTCACTTACATCGTTTTAAACGTAAAAGATTGTAAACTAAACTACCAGATTGACCACTAAGAAAACAGTGTAAATAGTACAAGGAAAGAAGTATATAGTATTGACCTAAAATTAGAAGAAATATGTATACGCAAGCAGAGTAGATGGGGAGGGGTTACAATCCTTACAACGGGAGAAGGAATCGAAGCAATATTAGACTCGCAGAAGGAAAAATACAACGAACACTGAAGATTCTAAGCTTCACAATTCCTTGCCTTTAAAAATAAAAACTTAAAATATTTTACATTTATAACTTTTAAAATAAAACTGTTTATATATATATATATATATATATATATATATATATATATATATATATATATATATATATATATATATATATATATATATATATATATATATATATATATATATATATATATATATATATATATATATATATATATATATATATATATATATATACTACGCATTGCATACATATATATATATATATATATATATATATAGTATATATATATATAATATATTATTCTATACATATATATATATATATATATATATATATATATATATATATATATATATATATATATATATATAAAGTTTGCTCTCTCTCCTTATATCATATTTGTACAAAATAATAGTAAATATATACACAAATGCGTTGTTAGCAGAATCGTAAAGATCACGTGATGTCAGAAGTGATGCCTTCAATCCAATGATATTTCCGATTCTCTTAACAAAGCATAATTATTAATTAAAAGAAAAATACGACTTCAGGTTATATATATATATATATATATATATATATATATATATATATATATATATATATATATATATATATATATATATATATGTTAATATATATGTTAATATAAAGAACATGGTTATACATATAAATGCATACTATAAAAATGGGAGGGTAAAAACAAAACGGGGGAATACTGACTATGAAACACAAATTACATGCAGTATGTAATAATCGCATTACAATATATATATAGCAGCAGAGAGCATGATGATAGTATATAGATATATAAAGCTTATGTTTATATATATAGAGTATATATATATATAATATAGTTATTATTATATATATATATATATATATATATTAGTGCACACACGTTTCTCTTAATTCATAGATGAAAACTATCCGCTATCCGCAAAAAATTAATGCGGATGCGGATAGTGAAAAATGATGCGGATATCCACATATGCGGATGCGGATGTGGATATCCGCTACACCTCTAATATATATATATATATATATATATATATATATATATATATATATATATATATATATATTATATATATATATATATATATATATATATATATATATATATATATATAAATATATTCTTTGCATTTTTAGGTTAATGTATGGGGACTTTTTTGGGAGTCCTAATGTCCACGATTAGGAGTTAGTTTCTTTTCGAATTCGCCTACTTTATTTTTTTCCTGCTGGATCATTGAACCAACTGATTTGGGAACAAGAAACTCTCCAGAGATTCAACATAGGGTTAATTACACAGTCCACCTGTGTTATCTCCTAATAAACCCCCTTGTATTTGAGACTACAATTGGCCTTCACAATGAAGGTACCCTATATTTTCCTTTATAAGTTCCCCTGTGTACCTTTGCTATATGTGATACACATTTAAAAATATTATCTATCGTAGTGAAGTGTTATAATATATCTTTAAATATTTAAAAATGTTAGACCAAATTAACCAACTTAGTAAAAAGAATTATAAGTGTCTATAAACAAGTTTTTGTTATAAATATCTTATACTGTTTAAAAACCTATTGGTTAAAAATTAATGGTATCTGATCAAAGGACAATTAGAAAGGGTAAAATAATTTTTTGTTTATAAATATATATTTAGTTGTTTAATAATAAGGTTTCTTATATAAATATTTTTTTTTCTATAAAGCCATGACATATTGAATGTTGTGTTTGTATGCCATTGTGTATTGTATAATCATTCAATCCATGCTGCTGTTGTACTGTGTTTTGGGTTGTGGAATATTTTGATGCTGAGCAGTTCTGGGTGTTTTTGTGTCGTGTAAACGTGTTTCTTTTGGTGCAGTGTGACTGTATTAATTCTCGGTACATTGTTTTATTGTGTGCTTATAATAATAATAATAATAATAATCATTTTTCGTTGCGTGTTTATAATAATAATTTTTTCGAATTTGTAAATATTATACATTGCATAAGTAAAAATAAATAACAATATGAAAGCAAAAAATTCTTATATATTTCTCATATATATTTGTCACCAGTCTCCAAAGCTGAATGAAAATTTACATTCAAAATATATTCTAATACTGAAGTGGAAATTAGTCTTTTGGTAATATTTTTTACTATATATTTGCAAATATTAATTTTCATTTATTTATTTATACATTTATTTATTTATACATAACTTTTATGTACATTTTTTAGTATTATTTATTAGGAATTTTGGTTCATGTCAATAAATCTATAAATTTTTCTCTGAGTCAAAATTTTAGGTTAAATTTTTATATTTTAGTTTGTTTTTAAAATCTATGAAAAAATAAATTTCATTTATTTTAAGAAAGGTGAAGCATTATATTTTTAAAATAACATTCCTTTTTTCAAGTAAAGTGTAACTCCTTCACATATACATATATTGGTTATTGGTTACTATATATATATTATTATGTTGTATTGGTTATATACATATATATATTATATATTATTACTATATATATTATTGCTTCTATTTGGAAGCATATATATATATACATATTATTATTGGCTGGTTATTGCTATTATTATTATATATATAAACATATTATATACATACATATATTACAAGGTTGTTGTTATTATTATATATGAAGAATATGTTGTTATTGCTGGTTACTGGTTGGTGCTGCTGGTTGTTGCCATATACATACATGGCTGGCTACAAGGCTGGCTAAGGTTGGCTACATATTGTTGTTGGTTGCTATTGCCATTATTATTACATATATGTTAGAATATACATACACAAAAAATAATTTGGTCCACTTCAACTTATCATTACGGTCCTTGCACTATACAAAATTGAGAAAAGTTGACGTTTCGAGACTTATATCTTTGGTCTCCTCTTCACAAATTATTAAAACACAATGAAATATAAAAAATATTGTAAATATAAAATATAAATTCAAGCAAAAATTCAGAGTGGCGTTTCATTCTTAATCCTTTTTTATCTTTTTTACCTTTTTGCTTGAATTTATATTTTTTATTTTCAATATTTTTTATATTTCATTGTGTTTTAATAATTTGTTAAAAATTTTTAGTTCTGATGAGGAGACCAAGGATAAAATTCTCGACGTAAACTTATTCTCGTTTAGCAATTTTTCTTAAGATTTTCCTTTATTTATTTTTAAGTGGTTTTCAAATGATATTTTAATATTTACAGAGCTTGAGTGTTGAAATAGAGCTCTTAAATTTAAATTCTATATATATATATATATATATATATATATATATATGAAGAATAAGAAGAAAGAGTTATATATATATATATATATATATATATATATATATATATATATATATATATATATATATATATATATATATATATATATATATATATATATATATATATAAAAGAGTAAGTTAGGCCTTAATTAAATTTAGATCTTGAAAAATGTATCACAAATATAATGAATAATATTAGAGCACAAATTTTCGTTCTTTAACATAAGAACCTCTTTCAGGTGCATATATTTAAAAACTAAGATAAAAATTTAAAAAATTATTAAAAAGTAATAAATAAATAATAAATATAATACAAATAGTAGTATTGGTTATAGTCAATTATAAAGTAGTTGGAGGAGTTCATAATTGAGTTTTGTATGGGATCTACTGGTATTTCACCGGATTGTCTATTATAGTTAATAGAATTGTTATACAAAAAGATTCAAGTAGTTTTCTTTTTTGTGAATTTTGAACGTGTTTATATGGGTCATGGAATCGATGTCAATGGTGTGATTGAGAGAGAAGCGATGTAATGTAAGGGTGGAGTTAGAATTGTCATTAATTAGGTCTTGTTTATATTGGTATAGATGTCTGGAGAAATCATTTGTTTCCCCTATGTAGATGGAGTCACAATGTAAGCAGGGAATTTTGCAAACACATTGAGAGATATCATTAGGAGAACGAATGTGGTGTTTCAATTTTATATTAAGGGGTGTGGTATTAGAAGTGGTAAAATGAAGATTGTTAGGTAGAATGTTATGGAGATGTTTTAGAGGAAATTAAGGAATGGGTAGGTAAGAGTTGTGGTTTCTTGTATGTGGAGTGTTGGGATTGTAGAATTTTTGGATAGCAAGTTTTAGAGCTTTGGAGATAATGTGATAAGGATAGGAGAGTTTTTGGAAAGTGGTGTACAGAAATTGTTGTTCAGTTTCTAGGAGAGTGGGTGAGCAAATTCGTAAAGCACGAAGGAAGAGAGAAGAGAGAACACACATTTTACAACTAAAGGAGTGGGAAGAATACCAGTGGATGTAATTGGGTTTAGAGGTAGGTTTTCTGTAGACTGAAAATTGTAGACGAGAAGAATTAGGCCAGATGATTAGAGTATCTAAAAAAGGAAGAGAGTTATTGTGAGAGTATTTAATAGTAAATTTGATATTTTGATTGATGTTGTTGATGAAATCAAGAATTAGTTGAGGGTTGGTGTTTAGAGGAATGGCAGCAAAGATGTCATCTACGTATCTGTACCAAGTGGTGTTAGAAAGAAGAGGATTAGGAAGTTCCATGAAGAGATTGCTGAAGATAGGAGAGAGAGGAGAGCCCATGCTGAGGCCAGATTTTTGTTTGAAATAAGTGTTGTTAAAGTGGAAGTAGTTATGTTCAAGTGTTAGAAGGATCAATTGTTTTAGTAAAGGGAAGGGGAAGGGTAAGTTGCTATTGTTTTCAGTAGAGATGCACCGGAGAGTAATTTTGGCCGGAGACCGGAGAATGAAAATTTTAATTCCGGCCGGAGGCCGGAGTCTCCGGCCGGAGAATGAAATTTCCATTTATACTTACCTTATATATATATATATTTTATATATAATATATATATATATATATATATTATACATACATATATATTGTTGATATAAAGAGTTACATATATATTATTACATATATATTATACATATATTATATATATATATATAGTATTATTATTATTATATATATATATTTATATATATTAAGTTATATATATTATTTTTATATATTTACTTTTCATAATATTATTCTCTATAGAGTATTCAGCTGTCTATTAGACTATTATCTATGTTATATATTTTTATATATATATATATATATATATATTATATATTATTTCTATATATTATATACATATATTATTAGACATACTGCTATATCTATGCTATCTTATTATGACATATGTTTATCTAGCTGTCTATTTATTACATACTGTTACATATATTACATAATAACTCGTATAAATATTATATATATATTGTTATTATATGTATATACTTTTCCAATATATATTTATATATATGTATATTATATTTAAATATATATATATATATATATAATATATATATATATATATATATATATATATATATATATATATATATATATATATATATATATATATATATATATAAAGGATTGACTCTAAACATGCAATTATCATGCACCTTCCTCGTCCGGATCGTAAGTAGTAACTACCTAGGGAAGTTACACTCCTTGAAGAGGGCTAAACCCGTGAGGTGTGAACTACTTGTGCGCTACTGGGAATACATTACTATCAAGAGGAAACCCAAAGAAAGGTTCAAAATATTATAGCACAAAATCTTTACTGGATCATCTTGAAGAGAAACATAAAACCATATATTTGAAGATAAAAGAAATATCTGAATCTTCAAGAGGAAAATTGGTTGAAAAAAAGAAAACATGATATCACAGACACAGCAGATGATGATCCATGTCCATCCATATCATCAACTTCTATCTCTATTAAAAAGATTTCATCAGCCTACACTGTACACTGTTTGAAATAACTAATAAAACAAAGATTTGGGAAATTAATGATAAAAAAAAGCACACAAATTCATTTCAAAATTGGGGAATTGATTGCTGTGGACAATCTGCCATTTTCTTTTGTTGAAGACATTGGATTTAAGAGGTTAATAAATCACGTATGTCCACAATATAATATTCCATCAAGGAATTACTACTTTTGAGAAGAGATTATCCAAACAATATATAAAAGGGTAAAGAACAAAATAACACTTCAGCTGCAAGGAATTCAAGCAATATCATTAACATCAGATATTTGGGCTTGCTCTTATAACAATGAAAGCTTTATAAGTATGTCAGGGCATTGGATTGATAAAGATTTTCAAAGAAAGAGTGGAACTTTAAAAATCAGTAGTTTTAGTGTTTCTCATTCAGCAGAAAATATATGTCTAAAAAGTGAGGAAATACTTAAGAGCTGGGATTTAAAAAAAAGAAAATATTCATGTTGTCCTAAGATAACGCACCAAACATTACAAAAGATATGAGAGCGACAGGTCTTATAAATGAGACATGTTTTATTCATTCCTTACATCTAGTAATACATGATGCTATATTTTCTCAAAAATCAATTAAAGATTTAATTACTTTATGTAGGAGAATTGTAGGTCATTTTAGAAGATCACTAATTGCTACAACTAAATTAAAGGAAATTCAAAAATCTAATTTGCCAATTCACAAGCTTATCCAAGATGTGGAAACAAGATGAAATTCATCATATTATATGCTTCAAAGGATCATAGAGCAAAAAATTGCAATTATTATATATTCTTCAAATTCGAAAAACAATCTAGATATCTTAAATACAAATCACTGGAAGTTAATGGAGAATACAATTAGATTGATACAACTATTTGAAGAATTAACTAAAAGAGCGATTGATGATGATGTAGATTTATCTTTTGTAATACCTGCAGTTAATGCATTGCAAAAATATTTAGCAAAACCTTGGAAGGATAGCGATGTAAAAACTTTGAAGATGAACTTTTAAATTCTGTTACTGAACGTTTTGGTACTATTAAAGAGAAGAAACTTTATGTACTTGCAACAGTTCTAAATCCACAATGCAAATTAGCTCCCTTTGATATTATTGATCAGAATAAAATAAAATTTATGCTCAAAGAAGAAGTAAAACTTTTTATGAAAGTTAAAGAAAATATTACATTAAGTTCAGATTCTGATGAACAAAATGATCAGTATCATACAGATTCACATGAAGAATCTGAAAATGAAAAGGCAGATATTGAGAAGGAAACACATTGAATTTTCTGGAAGTGCTTTGATGACATGCTACAAGAAAAATCGTTAGAAGAAAATGAAGAATATTCAGATACAATCAAACCAAGTGGAACTGATCAAAGGAGAAAAAAGTTAAAATGCAAACGTAGAAGAAAAGAGAGAGAGAGAAAACAACATGAATTAGAAAATACTATTCAAACAACTGTGGATAAATATTTTGCAGCACCACTTATGAAACGAAAATCGGATGCTGATCTACTGTTATGGTGAAAAGAAAGAAAAGCTATTTTTCCTGATTGCATCTTACCTGAATTAGCTAGGAAATATCTCTCTGCTCCACCTTCAAGTGTAATTAACGAGAGAATGTTTAGCCAAGCAGGAAATATTTTTACAAGTAAAAGGAGTCGTCTTTCTCCAACACTAGCTGATCAGCTCCTGTTTCTTCATCATAATTTAAGAGCATTTGATTTTAAATATTACAGAATGGTTACCTAAATAGCAATGCATAAGCTATTTAACTGACTTTGTGCTTAACAATATAATTTAATTTTCTCAAAAAATTTTATTGTGATACTCTATATATACAGTATCGATAACAGCTGGTACATACACTATATATACATATATATATATATATATATATATATATATATTATATATATATATATATATATATATATATATATATATATATATATATATATATATAGCCGTATATATATATGTATATATATTAAGTTATATATATATTTATATACATACATATATATATATATTATATTATTATATTGTTATTGTCATATTATACATATAAAAATAATAAAAAAAAGAAAGAATATATATATATATATATATATATATATATATATATATATATATATATATATATATATATATATATATATATATATATATAGGCCCTATATATAGTTTCAAATGTTAGTTTGTTAAAACTTAAAAGCTCTTTAATAATTTTTAAAGATTAAGGATATATATCATAATTTTTAGTCTTTGGTAAGATATGGCATGTAGTTTAAAAGTTCTTTTACCAATTCATTTACCTATTACTGTATTGTATTTTTAAAGCTAGATTTATCAAAAGTGTATATTTTGTTAGGGGTTGTCATTTTGGATATCAAACCCTTTTAAATTGTTTATCAAAATAATTAGTCAATTTAGTAAATGGTGTCATATATTCCTATTCATATTATTATATATTATTATAGTTGTAATATTAGTTACTAGTTAGACTTAATATTTTCAACACAACAAAAAAAAAACACTAAAATAATTTTTTTACACTTTTTGTTCTTCTAAATAAATTTATTTCATTAAATGTCTCTTTATTACTTTCAATGAATTATAACTATTTTTATTTTCAAAACCACCTTTTAAAAATATAGGTCTCCAGCCGGAGAAAGCCGGAGACTAGTGGTCTCCGGCCGGAGCCGGAGATCTTTAAAAAGGCCGGAACTCCGGCCAAGCCGGAGCCGGAGCCGGAGATCCGGTGCATCCCTAGTTTTCAGTAATAAAGCGTTCTAATAAAGAAAGAGTGAGAGGGACGGGGACTGAGGTAAAAAGAGAGACAACATCAAAGCTAACTAAATGCTGTATGTTAGGATTAATGTGTTGTATTTTTTCAATAAAGTCTTCAGTATTTTTTATATTGGAAGAAGAAATGTTGTTTAGAAGGAGTTTAAGTTGTTCAGAGATCCATTGGGAAAGCTTATATGTGGCTGAGTTAGTGTTAAAAATAATAGGTCTAAGGGGTGTGTTGGGTTTGCGTGTTTTGGGAATACTATAGAAGAATGAAAGTTTGAGGAGTTGTAATTTTAGTTGAGAATGGAGTTGTGGATGATTGGAAAAGATTTTTGTCAAGTTACAGTTAAAGGAATTTTGAGAATTTTTTTTTTTTTTTTTTTTTTTTTTTGTAAGCACGGTATTATTGTCTGAAAGTAGAGTGTTACATTTATTAATATAATCCTGTTTGTTTAATATAACTATATTGTTGCCTTTATCAGAGCGAGAGATAATGATATTGTTGTTGTTTGTTAGAGAGTTGAGAGCAGAATAGAATAATTTAGGGGATTTCCTCATTTTTAAAGATTTTAAAATATTTTTTGTGATTAATCCTTTTCAAAATTCACTATTAATGGTATTAT
>JABUQX010146154.1:0-10000 GCA_015478945.1 Trachelipus rathkii | reverse complement strand
GAATTATTTTTTCGCTTTCTGCCTTTTAGGTATGTAAAAACATGTTTTTTCATATCCTGAGCCTTATCTGTGATTGGGTGAAAATTATCTTAGTTCTTTAAACATATTTGAGCAGGTGTGTTTTAGATCCAAACTCATTTTAAAATCATACTCGTTTTAGCTGTTAAGCGGTGCACAAGTTCTCTGATTTGTAATAAAAGTGTTCTATTTTCACTAAGTGTATATCATGATTCACCTTAACAGGTATACCTCAATACAAGACATTGCCCAAAGCAAAAAAAAAAAAAAAATCACCCTAAGCATATGTAAAATTATATATATATATATATATATATATATATATATATATATATATATATATATATATATATATATAATATATATATATATATATATATATATATATATATATATATATATATATATATATAAGGAAGGGCTACATAAGTCTGAATTTCGTTTTCACAGTGTTTAAGATTTGATTTTTATTATTTTGGCCCTTGAACTTTTAAATTTAGGTTTTAATGTTTAAATCAATTTTACTTACTTTTTTTTATTCGTGTATTTGTATGGGTGTAAAAGAGCGTTAGTGTTTTTAACTTTATGATTTTTCATATTTTACATATTTACTGTAAATACGATTTAACTTTTTAACATTTACGGTTTTAAATTTAGGTTTTAGTGTGTGAATAATTTTAACCTGATTTCACGTTTGTTCGTTTTTTTTTGTCTGTTGTTTGTTTTGTGGTTGCTGTATGTGCATGTAAGATGGCAGATTTGCACAGGCGCGGGCTTACTATCGACTTTACTAATAACATCCGTGGCTTGCAATCTAACTCTGCATCCGTTGAATACCACCTCTCTAACTCTAACCCTAACCTTTTGATCCTGTCTGAGACCCAGATGGCTAGGAATTCATCCTCTAACTCGTTTAATATGTCCAACTATATCTTATTTCATAATTTCCGTCTGAAGGGTGGAATATGTGCCTATGTAAACATAAACACTTCTGTAACACGTCTTAAGAATCTCGAATCTCCTAACTTCCATGTTCTGTGGCTTAAAATCTTTCTTCCTTCCACTACAATAATCTTGTGTTTCTGCTACTCTCCTAACAGAATAGATTTTCACGCCTTTTTGAATATCTTACAACTTCTCACGAGACTGTTATATTCTCATCCAAATACTGAGGTCCCCTTATGGGATTTCAATGTACACAACACTGAATGTTTGGGGTCCTCTCATACCTGATTTAGGTGGGAGGAGGGGCCGAATCATTCAGCATTCTCAACGAATCTGGAGCAACTAATTAAACACACACATTCCGATCGTCCAACCAATTTTTTTGAACACACTTGGACCTATGTTTCACCACTAGTCCTTCTCTCTATAAATACACCACCTTCGCTCCTATTGGTAAATCTGACCACATCCTTAATATCTCTTAATTTTAATACTTTCTTCCAACAGTTCCATCCTGCCCCTACGCGTTTTTCTGGCACTTCAAACGGGCTGATTGCTGCTCTAACGCTCTTCCTCTACACCAACTATAATCGGAATGACTGTTTTGACTCTGATGACGCTTCGTTTCGCCGTTAAGGTGGAAACTGTAATCGTTGATGGGATGATGAGCAGGTTCATTTCTTCTTCGACTAAACTTTCCCTCCTCATAATCCATGGTTCGATCGTGCTTGTTCTCTGGGCCATTCAGGCTAGAGACAGTGCCTATCGGGAGTGGAAAAATTCTCGTTCTCCCATCACTCTTGCTAATTTTCATTCAGCTAGAAATCGTTGCAAGGATACTCTTCGATCGAGCAAAGCGGGCGCTTTAAACGAAAGTGCGCTAACCTCCTAGGTTCTCCTACTGAAAATCTTTCTCTCTTGCCAAAACATCTCTAACAACTTCTGTAAATCTGCCTTCCTCCTCTTATTCGATCTGACGGTTCTGTCTGCTAATTCTCCAACTGAAAGGCCAATTTCTTTGGTCTCCTATTTTCCTTTAACTCAACCCTTGACGATTCTGGCATTCCTCCCCCTCCTCCTCCCTCCTCCTCAGGTGTCCTATGCCTGCCTGTGATTACATTTGATCGCGTGCATGGTGAAATCTATGAACGTTAAGAAGGCGGGTGGCCCCGGATGGCGTTCCTCCCTGAATTTTAAGGAAGAGTACTCCAATATATCACCGAACCTGGTAGAACTATATTTCTATGTCTCAAAACTAACATCTTCCCCTCAGTGTTAAAGAGCGTACACGTCCAACACATTCATCAAACTCATTTCACCCTGCTCCTCTTTTACTTCTAGAATTGTCTCGTCTTAATCTTCCGATTCTATTCTCGCCGATCTGGAGAATTTCCGGGTGGGGTCCTCTCAACCTTGTGAAATTTAATTCTTTAAAAACTCAACTTCTACAAATCTCCCTCTAAAACACCTTCTAACTTCCTATCTCTTTCGACGGTTCTCTCGTCTCTCCTGTTGACAATATAAATATCCTTGGCCTTAACATAAACAAAAATGTTTTGGAAACCTCACATCACAACGGTTGCTAGGGTGGCCTCAAAGAAACAGGAGTTTTGTTTAGCTGCGAGACTTGTGTCCCTTCTGCTCTCATTGACTCCAGCTACAAGGCCTCATCCGCCCTTGTGTGGAGTACTGCTCTCATATCTGGATTGGTCTCACCCGGCTTTTGGACAGGGTCGAGTCAAAAGCCAAAAGACTTATAAACTGTTCCGTACTTTCCACTTCTTGACCCTCTATCTTTGCGGCGCGATGTTGGTGCTTTTATCTCTTTCTATAGGTACTGCAGCGGCAGGTGCTCGAGGGAACTTGTCACTCGCGTACCACCACCTTTACGACGCCCTCGTAACACTAGGGGTGCTGTGTCTGCGCATGAGTTTTGTGTGGATATTGGTAACTCCAGGCTAGTTCGCTGCGGTGCTTCCTTCTTTCCTGCCACCTCGGTTCTGTGGAATTCCCTTCCATCTTCTGTGTTTCTGCTGAATTTAATCTCCCTCACTTCAAAGCTTGCGTCTGTGCTCATATGCGTAATTTGCGTTAAGTGTGAACTTCTGAGGCGTGCAACACCCCCTCCTTGAATAGGGCTTTGCCCGTGAGTGGTGGTGATAACTGTAATATATATATATATATATATATATATATATATATATATATATATATATATATATATATATATATATATATATATATATATATATATATATATATATAATATATATATATATATATATATATATATAGCCACTATTTTTCTTTATATATATATATATATATATATATATATATATATATATATATATATATATATATATATATATATATATATATATATATATATATATATATATATATATATATATATATATATATATATATATATATATATATATATATATATAAAGTAGGAAGGACAAAATATTAAATTCCTAAGAAAAATGGGAAGAATTTATATGAATTACTAAAATCATCTTACCTAAATTGTTAAATTTAATTGCCTGACGTGAGAGTGAGCGGAGATAACATCTTCCATTTTTTTTTCAATATTTCGATGTATGTAGAGGAGGGCAAGTCCAATAAGTCTTTCATCTCTAATAGTATTTCTCAAGTAGGTTTTCAGAAGTCTTAATGTTGAAAAGCTTCTTTCTACTGAAGCATTAAACACGGGTAAAATTGTCAGTATTTGCAACAAGATGTAAATATTTGGAAATTGTGACTGCGAACAAGAAACTCCTCTATTGCTGTTTGTGGACGATCTGTGCTGTGATGCCATTTCAACTTCCATAAATTCCATTCTGCTTTTACTAAATCTTCATTTGGGCTTTCGAGATCTTCCTTGTAAAATATTACACAATCTTTTATCTTCTCATATGGCACATTACACCCGTTCGGTATGACAAATTGCAAGGAAAATTTAAAAACCTCTCTCCTAATGCTGATATTAAATTATCCAAAAATGGTATAAAAATGGATGTGCGATAATAAGTCTGTGGGTCGGAAGTAGGAATGTTGGGTCTGTATTTTTGGAATTTGCTAATTTGGTACAGAATTTCAATACCTCAGTTCAGATTCAGAAGCGCTTACACATTCTTCAAAAATCAGCTGTAATTCTAATGTTGCATTTTCTCAGATGGTTTCAAGTTTAGTTTTAACTAATGGACCTACGAGATTTGTCCCTTACAGCGACGAATTATATAAAATTAATTTAACTTCTGCACCTTATATTATTAACGGATATGATACTTAAAAATTTTTAGTCTAGAAAATTTCGGGGGGGGCCATGGCCCCCTAAATACATTCACTGTATATATATATATATATATATATATATATATATATATATATATATATATATATATATATATATATATATATATATATATATATATATATATATATATATATATATATATATTTATATATATAGTGTTTTATCGGGAAGAGAGAGATATAGAATATATATATATATATATATATATATATATATATATATATATATATATATATATATATATATATATATATATATATATATATATATATTTTAGCGGGATGCTGTTTGATGTTAGTGGGCCAAAAGGTTTGAACAAAGACTTGCAGTTGAATTTGTATTTAGTATAAAACACGGACCCCAGTAACCTGGGAATTAAACAAAAATAGAATAATTAATACTAAGAAATAAAAATAATATAACTAAATTTAACATAAAATATAATAAATAATTATTTTACATTAAATTTTGTATAATAAAAATGAATAAAATTTTGGGCCTATTAGATGGCCTACTTGTTGGCCTACATAAAAATTTACAAAGTATTATTGGCCAAACAAAAATCGGGCGTAGGTTCCCCATGAAAGTGGCTTACATAAAATAATAGGCCCTTAGTATATACTAATCTAAGGGTGCTACCATGAGGATAAGCTAGCTAAGCAAAATATATACAGAAATATGTTATAATAACGGCCACTTCACAGGGTACCATCATTTATCACTATTACACATTAATAAACATATTTGCACTGTCTATTTCACTCACCATGGCAATACGAGAAATATCATATGCTTTAATAAGCTTTAAGACTTCATAAAATGGTAAAAATCCATAATTCTTGTGAGCAATTATAAAGCGTCGATGTCGTGCGAAAATGGCGGCAAGATAAGATGAGAACGCTACTCAAAAATATTGAAAGATTTGCTATTGCCATAGTGAGAAAATAGAGTTCGTTAATAAACTCCGCTATTGCATTTGCGTGCTATGTTGGTAAGATTGACCTGACCTCAATTACCACAGATACTCCCCTGCAGTGCTGAAGGCACGAAACTATTCCAAATAGCGCGCCGGCCATCGAATGTGCCTACCCCTGCTCGATATTCTAGTAGGAGCTTGGGATGGAGTCTGGACAGGATTTCCAGATTGTGAGCGGGTGATCGGGCGAGTCGGAACATCTGCATGTGTCGTAAGAGTAGCCCGAGGTGGAGCTGGAGTTGAAGAATCCTGAGCCGGAGTGGAGGGAGGCAAGGATGACGATGACCATGCGGGTGGAGTCTGAGCCGGTCGTATTGGTGCTGTTGGCTGAGGAGAAGGAGGGGGAGGAGGAGGATAAGGAAGAGGATCAGGAAAAGGGAGAGGAGGAGGAGGAGAAGGAGGAGGAAGAGATGCAGGAGGAGAAATAGGAACGTTAAAAGAACGAGTTGAAGGGGGAGAAATTGAAACAAAAGGTAAAGCGTCAGGGTCGAGAACAGGAAGAGGATTCGCCTCGAAGAAAGCAGGCTTAAGGCGGTCGATCGAAACGACTTCTGTGCGTGTGGGACGCTGTATCGTGAAGAATTTCTCCTTCCTAAGTATCACAGGAAAAGGTCCGTCGTACTTAGGTTGGAGAGCGGTGCGGTGGGAGTCATGTCGAACAAAGACATGAGTGCAGGAGGAAAGGTCCTTAGGGATATAGGAATGCACCTTGTGTGGACGAGAAGGAGTCGGTCTCCACGACGAAGCACAGCGCCTCAAGCGGGTAAGATAAGCAAGCGGGTCGGCTGTAGAAGGAGGAGAAGACTGTGAGAAGAAGTCACCGGGAAGACGAAGAGGAGAACCATACACTAAATCAGCAGCCGAACAGTGCAGATCCTCTTTAACTGCGGAGCGAATGCCAAGCATTACGAAAGGGAGAGCGTCAGTCCAATTTTCCGGATTGGGCTGAGCTAGAAGAGAAGCCTTTAGCTGACGGTGGAAACGTTCAACAATGCCGTTCGCTTTTGGATTGAAAGAAGTCGTGTGAATCTTCTCTGAACCAAGAAGATTCATCAAATCTCTCCATAAGAAGGATTCAAAAGGTCTACCTTGGTCCGTTGTGACAGAAAGCGGCACACCAAAGCGCGAAATCCAATGAGCCAAGAAAGCTTTAGCTATGGATTCCGCGTTGGCGACAGAGAGAGGGATAGCTTCGGTCCATCGTGTGAACCGATCTATACACGTAAGAATGTATTTCTTACCGCGGGAGGGAGGCAGAGGTCCAACGATGTCGATGTGGACACGTTCAAAGCGAGCACCAGGGGGTAAGAAAGTGCCTAGCGGGGACTTGGTGTGACGGTGGACCTTAGAACGCTGGCAGGGAAGACAAGTGCGACACCAAGTTGCTACGTCGGCATTCAGATCAGGCCACACAAATCGGGCAGCAACCAGTTTGCGTGAAGCCTCAATGCCAGGGTGGGAAAGCGAGTGAAGATTGAGGAAGACAGCCTTACGGAACGATGCAGGTACGAAAGGACGAGGAGATCCCTGAGAGACATCGCACAGAAGTTTCTTCTCTATCCCAGGGAGTTGGAGCCACTCCAGCTTGAGAGAAGAATCTTGTGGAAGTGCAGGATCTTCGGTAGTCTGGCACGTTGCCATAGCGTTGTAGTCGATGTTGGGTAAGGCTGAAATCGCGTCGATTTCAATGCGGGAGAGAGCGTCAGCAGTGAAGTTGTCAACACCTGAAATATGTCTGACATCAGTGGTGAACTGTGAGACATACTCAAGGTGACGAGCTTCTCGAGGAGAGTGTCGTTCGTTTCTGGAGACCATAGCGAAGGTAAGTGGTTTGTGATCAGTGAGTATGTGGAACTCACGACCCTCCAGAAAGTAGCGGAAATGACGAACGGCGAGATACATCGCAAGTAACTCCCTCCCGAAAGCACTGTAGCGAGTCTCAGGAGGTTGCAACTTGCGAGAGAAAAAGGCGAGAGGAGACCACACTCCATTCAGGTGCTGCTGGAGAACACCTCCGACAGCAAAATCGGAGGCATCTACCTGAACTCTGGTCGGAGCTGAGTCCTGGGGGTGGACTAAGAGTGTGGCAGAAGCGAGTGCTTCTTTGGAAGCTTCAAAAGCAGCAGTAGCTTCGTCAGACCAGTCCACTTTTGTAGAACTGCCTCGGTGCTTGGGGCGGATGAGAGCGGTGAGGGGTCGAAGAATATCAGCGCCCGATTTGAGAAAACGATGATAGAAGTTAAGCATGCCGAGGTACTGACGAAGCTGCTTCTGAGAGACAGGCCTAGGGAAGGTGCGAATGGCCTCCACGCGCTCTGCAAGAGGACAAATGCCATCCGCTGAAACAGTGTGTCCTAGAAAGGTAAGAGAAGGGACACCAAAAACACACTTTGCCGGGTTGAGACGCATGCCACATTCGTCCAACCTGGCAAAAACGGCACGTAGATGTTGCTCATGCTCGGCAGGAGAAGAGGAAGCTATGAGGAGGTCATCCAGATAAGCAAATGCGAAGGGGAGACCTCTAAGAACGTCATCGATGAAGCGTTGAAAAGTCTGAGCTGCACCCCTCAAACCGAAAGGCATGCGTGTGTACTCAAAGAGGCCAAAAGGGGTGATGATGGCCGTCTTCGGTATGTCCTCTAGCGCGACTGGGATCTGGTGGTAAGCCCTGACAAGATCCAATTTACTAAAAATGGATTTACCAGCCAGATTAGAGGTGAAAGACTGGATGTGCGGGACCGGGTAGCGGTCTGGTATCGTACAAGCGTTCAGAGCCCTAAAATCTCCCACAGGCCTCCAATCAGAAGCACCTTTAGGAACCATGTGGAGGGGGGAGGACCATGAACTTTTGGAAGGGCGGACGATACCAAGTTCAAGCATGTGCTCGAACTCCGCTTTGGCTGCCTTGAGCTTGTCAGGAGGCAGACGCCGAGCACGAGCGAAGGTGGGAGAGCCAGTAGTCTCTATATGATGGCGCACAGAATGTTGAACAGGAGAGGAAGAAGAACAAGGGTTCAACAGCGCCGGAAAATCCTTCTGCAGGATGGTGAAGAAGGGGGAGGTACCAGAAGAAGGAGCAACAGCAGAGATGCCTTTAAGAGCAGAAGAAACTACGGTACCTGCAGAAGACAGAGACGTACAACCGTCAACCAATCTCCTGTTTCTTAGATCGACCATAAGGTCGAAATGTGACAGAAAATCAGCTCCCAAAATGGGTTGGGTAACGTCAGCGACCACGAATACCCAGGGGAATTGACGGCGGAGAGAGAGGTCTAAGGTGCACAAACGCTCACCATAGACAGGGATGGTACTACCATTTGCTGCGTAAAGAGCCCGGTCAGGAAGAGGGACAGCGGACTTTTGGGTAGTATCTCGAGGAAGAAGCGAAAACGACGCACCGGTGTCAATCAGGAAGAACAGGTTTGTAGACCTGTCGAAAAGGCGCAGGACATCCTGAGAAGAGGAAGAAGGCGGAGAAGAAGAACAAACGGAGGGGTGGCCAGCTGGATCCACCGCCTTTATGGATTGCTGGCGAAGAGGTTTCCCGACAAAGTGCAGGGTTGGGAGCACTTAGTCGCCTTCAGGCCATACCGATGGTGATAAAAACAATATCCGTTAGGATATTGCGTCGGGCCTGGGGTGGGAGAACGGTCAGAGGAGTGGGTGCGGGAAGGTAAATCCTTTGGGGACCGTAGCATAGCGGAGATGTCCTTCAGCACCGCCTTGACATCAGCCATGCCTTGTTCCAGAGATGTAAGACGGGCCTCAACTCTAGAAAACGGAGAGGAACATGGATCGTTAGAGGCGTTGTAAATAGAGCAGGGATACGAGGCATGGGATGGGTACGCCGGGTAATAAGAAGCAGCGGAAGAGGGGACTGAAGAGACTGCAGAGGTGGGAGGAGAATCTGTTCCAACCATGACGAGAGCAGTAGAAGAAAGTAAGAGAAAAGAAATTGTGAAGAGAGGATAATATAAGAATTAGGAGAGGGAAAGAAGGAAAGAAGAAGGCAAAACCACAGCACCAATACTAGAAAAAGTAAATAAGTAAATAAGTAAATAATGCAAAAGATGACAGCGCGAAAATAAAACTATTTTGTTTCCGGCAGAAATATGATTAAAGAAAATACTAAAACTTTTTTGTTTCTGGCAGAAAATATAAATAAAATACTAAAACTTTTTTTTTGTTTCCGGTGTTTGACGCGTATATATATAAAATTGAAAATTTAAAAAAATAGTTATATAGAAAAATGTTTTCGCAAATAATAAAATAAAATGGTAAAAATAATAATAATAATAATAATAATAATAATAATAATAATAATAATATTAATAATAAAAATAATAATAATAATAATAATAATAATAATAATAATTTTGGGCCTATTAGATGGCCTACTTGTTGGCCTATATAAAAATTTACAAAGTATTATTGGCCAAACAAAAATCGGGCGTAGGTTCCCCATGAAAGTGGCTTACATAAAATAATAGGCCCTTAGTATATACTAATCTAAGGGTGCTACCATGAGGATAAGCTAGCTAAGCAAAATATATACAGAAATATGTTATAATAACGGCCACTTCACAGGATACCATCATTTATCACTAATACACATTAATAATCATATTTGCACTGTCATCTTACTCACCATGGCAATACGAGAAATATCATATGCTTTAATAAGCTTTAAGACTTCATAAAATGGTAAAAATCCATAATTCTTGTGAGCAATTATAAAG
>JABUQX010146153.1:27500-30000 GCA_015478945.1 Trachelipus rathkii | reverse complement strand
GAGTCCATACCTCAAAAAAGACATAGAAAAAATTGAAAGAATTCAAAGAAGGGCAACTAAATTAATCCCTGAATTGAGAGGTAAATCATACGAACAACGACTACGTGAATTAGATATCCATTCTTTAGAGACAAGAAGATTGAGAGGAAAATTAATAGAAGTTTTCAAAATACTAAATAAATTTGACAATATCGATTACAGGCAATTCTTCAGATATAATTTTAATGATGTAACACGAAGTAATGGGCATAAACTCTGTCATAAACGATTTCAAACAAATATAGCAAAGAATTTCTTCACTTACGATGTAATCGAGAAGTGGAATAGTCTTTCTTATGAAATAGTGAACAGCGCTAACATCGATTCATTCAAGAAAAAGTTAGATAAACACTTTAAGGATATTGGTCTGTGAACGTCAATTCAACTCGATTTTAATTTATTCAAACACAAGAATCTGTAGTATCCTGAATATGGTAAAATCAAACTAAAAAAATTGAAATAATTTAGAAAATGTTATAAGTACAGCGTAAAAAGAATTACGGCTTGTATTAGCTTTGATGTTCATGGCTTGCAAAGTATCCGTTCTAGGATAGTGATATCATCGATCGCACTTAACCTGTAATAAATAGCTTTGATGTTTACCGCATAGAACATCTGTTACAAATAATTGTAATCAATAACTGTAGTAAGTGGCTTTGATGTTTATCGCATAGAACATATCTGTTCTAAGACTGTGATCTATTCGATCACACTGAATGGCTGTAGTTGATGGCTTTGATGTTTTCCGCATAGAACATATCTGTTCTAAGACGGTGATCTAATCGATCACACTGAATAACTGTAGTAAATATTTTTGATGTTCACCGCATAGAACATATCTGTTCTAAGACGGTGATCAAATCGATCACAACACAATAAATAAACAAAAATACTTAACATACTATGATGTTTGTTGCTTAGAAGCAGATCTGCTCTAAGTGAGCAGACTCATATGTTACATAGAAATAGGTAAAATAATATGCTTATTTCAAAAATACATAACAGGTTTTTTTAATAACTGTAGACACATCCAACAAATTAAATAAACAAAAATACTAAACAGACTAGCCTTGAGTGGACTGTAAAGTCTTTGCTAGTCGTGTTCCCTTGTGTTCTAGTTTGTAGTTCTTCTTCTTCCTCTTTCTAACTTCTTTCTTCTCCTTTCTTCTTCTTCTTCTTCTTCTTCTTCTTCTTCTTCTTCTTTTTCTTCTTCTTCTTCTTCTTCTTCTTCTTCTTCTTCTTCTTCTTCTTCTTCTTCTTCTTCTTTCTTCTTCTTCTTTTCTTCTTCTTTTTTCTTCTTATTTCCTGCGTCCCTTTTACCTTTATAAATGGGAACTATTATTGACCTTCCCCAACCTTCCGGCACTCTACTCTCCACCCAACACCTGTTCAGAAATCTCAGCATCAAGGCTTTCAGCCCCTCTCCTCCCTCCATCAGCAACTCAATATTTATCCGATCCTCACCAGGAGTTTTTCCGCTCTTCATTTTCCTTAACGCCTCCACAAATTCCGCCTCCGTTATTACCTCCTCCTCTTCCCCCTCCACGTTTCTCTCCTCCTCCTCTCTCTTCCCTCCTTCTTTCTTTCTTCTTCTTCTTCTTCTTCTTCTTCTTCTTCTTCTTCTTCTTCTTCTTCTTCTTCTTCTTCTTCTTCTTCTTCTTCTTCTTCTTCTTCTTCTTCTTTTTCTTTCTTTCTTTTCTTTTTTTCTTTTTTTCTTCTTTCTTCTTTCTTTTATCTTTCTTCTTCTTCTTCTTCTTCTTCTTCTTATTATTATTATTATTATTATTATTATTATTATTATTATTATTATTATTATTTTATCTTTGTATTGGGGAAAAATACTAATGTAATTATATACATGAAAGAAAAAGGAATATTTATGTTAATTTACGAAGCACCACAAGGCATACAGCTGGTTCTTCGAGTGTTTCTTATCAAAGACTCAAGAATGACCTTGAAATGACCCCAGGAAGCGTGTCACGCGTGTTCTTTCTTTAATGTTGCCTCTTTTTACACATCATTTTAAATGCGTTCTTCACAACTCCAAATGGCATATTATTATTATTATTATTATTATTATTATTATTATTATTATTATTATTATTATTATTATTATTATTATTATTATTATTATTATTATTATTATTATTATTATTATTATTATTATTATTATTATTATTATTATTATTATTATTATTATTATTATTATTATTAACAATATTAATATTATTATTAATATTATTGATAGTAGTTTTAATTTTAATATTAGTATTAAAACAATATTTATTATTAGTATTATTAATAACTAAATAAATAAGAAAGATAAAAAGGCAAATTTTAAAATTTATTTTTTATTAAAAAGGTGAATATATTATTATTCCAGGCAAATTGCCACGGAAGAATGAAAGCTTTTATGAAAGAAGAAGCAATGTATATGGAGCTTGTTTATATGTGTTGAAGA
>JABUQX010146153.1:0-2500 GCA_015478945.1 Trachelipus rathkii | reverse complement strand
CGCAAAGAGGGATGGTGCAACAGGTGCCTGGTTGTGGAGAAAATAAGAGTGGTAGAAACGTGATTGATTTATGTGTGTGTGTGTGTGTGCGTGTGTGTGTGTGTGTGTGTGTGAGAGAGAGAGAGAGAGAGAGAGAGAGAGAGAGAGAGAGAGAGAGAGAGAGAGAGAGAGAGAGAGAGAGAGAGAGAGAGAGAAATATGTGTAATACATTCTTCGATCACAGGACTATCCATAAGTATAAGACAGTTGATGTAGGTAGAGATAGTGTCTTAAGTGTTGTGAAGAAGATGTTGATGAATGTGATGGATGTTAAATCGTTGAAGGAGTTGGGGAACGGAAGTCAGATCATTATGTTGTTTTATTTAAAATTAAGTTAGAGAGGTCATGGATGGAACAGGAAAAAAAGGAAGGAAGTGTGGAGAATTAAGAGTGAAAAGTTAAACGAACAGGGATTACAAGGGAAAAAAATATGTATAAGCACTTGAAAATGAGTCATTTGAATGTGAACAAGATTTAACTGAGCAATTCTGTGAGCAAGTGAAGGAAGTGTTTGTTAATAGTGCAAGAGAAGTGCGTGGGTGCTAAAGTACGAAGTAAGAAAGTCAAAAGCGGATGGTGGAAGGATGAGGTGATGCAAGCTATAAAAAGTAAAATAAATATGCTTGGGTGAATGTACTAAAAGTAAATGATGAGGTTTCGAAAGAAAGATGTATGGAAATATATAAGGAAGAAAAGAGGAAGGTAAATGAGCATTTTTGAAGGAGGAATAGGGAATAGGAAGCTCTTCTGGAAGGAAATACGAATTGTTAAGAAAGATAATAAGGGGAACTTTCGTAGAATAATGAATATGGGTGCTTCTCGTGGCTGATGAGAAGGACTTATGGAGAGTGGAGGTGGGAACATTTTGAAAATCAGCATAACATTGGAAATGGTGAAAGATGAAAGTGAATGTGCGTGTGGGTTTGATGGTGTAAGATGAAGCATGTACTTTGGGGATGATTTAATAGGTAGAGTAGTTATAGATGTTTTTACTGGTGAACTGATCAAGAATGGAGGTGAGATTGTCATCGATTGATATTAAAGTTGTGTAACAATGCGTTTGTGTAATGTGTAATTTGGGAAAACTGGAGGAGAGCAGCGATAATATCCTTGTATAATATAAGGTAAGGGTGGTAAGGGCAACCGTAGAAACTATAGGGAAAACCAGTTTTTGTGTTGTAGGGAAGATATATGCTGGTATTTTGGTAGAGAGAGTGCGTCGATTTACTCTGGGATTGATAGATGAAAAACAAGGTGTTATTAGAAGTGGTAGAGGATGTACAGATTAAATTTTTCCATTGAAGCAAATGAGTAAGAAAATAAGAGAGAAGAAGTTGAAGTTTCATATATTTTTAATGGACTAGTGAAAGGCCTATAACAGAATTAATAGGGAAGCTCTTGTGGGCAGGTGTTAACAAAATGGCAGTAGTTATAAGAGGCTTTAATATAGTTAAAGTGATATGTATGTTATTAGCGAAGAGTAAAAAGAATAGATGGAGTGGAAAGCGAATGGTTTCATATTAATAGCGGAGGAGGCAGGGTTTAAGTTATGGCCATTTAATTTCATATATATATATATATACAGAGAAGAGCATATATATATATATAAGAGGTATATATATATTATTAAGGTATATAAAGAGTTATATATATATATTATATATATATATATATATATATATATATATATAGATGGGGTTATAAATATCTAAGTGTAAGGGTGGCAGGAGGAGAGGGGAGGTTAATCTGATGAATAAAAGAAGATAGTGTAGGACGTTTGATTATTGTATGCAGATGATTTGTTTTTTGTGGTGATTCAGAAGAAAATTTGGGAGGATTCGTAGTTTGGTTTTGCAGAGTGAGTAAAAGAGAAGGGTTGAAAGCAAGTGTAGATAAGAACAAGGTATGGTAGTAGGTGTGGAGAGTGCACAGTCAGAAATCCTGTTATATGGTAAGCAAATTGAGTCACTGAAAGAGTGTTTGAGGGGAAAGGAATGTGAATTTAGCACATGTGAGAAGAGTGGTGCAAAATAGGAGTAAGTGGAGACGATTTATGAGTGGGCAAGGTTGTGGGCTTGGCACATGGGATGAACCTTGCCAATGTCGAGATGCCATACTGGGTAACTCTCACGGTGCGTATGGCTTCAGGGAGGATTTTGACCGAGACGATCTGACACTTAAGGGTATGATTGGCTGTTGTGGGGGAGCTTTCTTCTTCGACCCAGGTCATGGTCTTCAACTAAACTTTCTCTTTCTTAATGTATGTTTGAGCACCCCACTCCCAATCCTTTGGTACCAAGGGTAGCTGATGATATGGTATAGATATATAATGGAGAGGTATATATGAGATATATGCTATGTATATATATATATATTGAAGCGGCGCATTTAAAACGTACGTTTCAATGATAAATGCGAAAACGGTTAAACCAAATCCCAAATTGATTGAACGAAGTACAAC
>JABUQX010146152.1:20000-37181 GCA_015478945.1 Trachelipus rathkii | reverse complement strand
GTCGGATCCGGATCCGGAGTCGGAACCGGAGCCGGAGTTAGAGCCGGATCCTGTTTATAAATTTTTCCAAGAAATATTTTTTAGATGAAAAATTTATTGCCGGAAGACGTGCTGAACAATGTTCAAATAGTGCAGAAACCTTAGTTGGATCCGGATCCGGAGTCGGAAACGGAGCCGGATTCTGGGTATAATTTTGTTCCTATAAATATTTTTTTTTGGTGAAAAGTTTATTGCCAGAAGACGTGCTAAACATTCAAATAGTGCAGAAACCTTAGTCGGATCTAGCGCCGGATCTGGAGCCGCAGCCGGAGTATGAAACGGAACCGGATTCTGGGCATAAATTTTTTCAAAAAATATTTTTGTACGTGAAAAATTTATTGCCAGAAAGTACTGCACAATTCTCAAACAGTGCAGAAACTATAGTCGGAGTTGGAGCCGGAGCCGGAGCCGGAGAAAAATAATTATTATTTTTCTTTTGGGTTGTAAAAGAAATATATCAAAGGCTTGAATTGATTCAATTGAAAAAGAATATATATATATATATATATATATATATATATATATATATATATATATATATATATATATATATATATATATATATATATATATATATATATATATAGTTACATATATATATATATATATATATATATATATATATATATATATATATATATATATATATATATATATATATATAGTTATATATATATATATATATATATATATATATATATATATATCTATATATATTTGTAAATATATATACATATATTTATATATATATATATATATATATATATATATATATATATATATATATATATATATATATATATATATATATATATATATATATATATATATATGGATTGGGTTATGAAAGAATCAGAGGTGGGGTGAGGTAGCAAGGGATGGTGTTAGAGTAATGGAGAATGAAAGAGAGTGGAGGGTGCCCTACCTATTATATGCGGATGATTTAGTTTAGTGTGGCGAATCTGAAATACCTTTGAGGGGATTAGTAGAGAGAGATTTGGCAGGTGTGTAAAAGGAAGGGTTTGAAAGTAAACGTAGAATAGAGTAAGGTTATGGTTTTGAGTGAGGATAGTTCTCTGTGTAAAGTTATGTTAGATGTGAGCAGCTGGAACAAATGTCCGAGTTCAAATATTTAGGATATATGGTGGATGAAAAGGGAACGGATGATGCAGAATGTAGTATGAAAGTTGTGAATGGAAGGAAGATGGCTGGTGCAGTGAAATCCTTAGTGGATTGTTAAGGGAATAGGTCTTGAGTGTGCTAGGGTCTTACATGAGGACGGTATGCTATTACCTGTGCTAATGTATAGTAGTGAGACTATAGTCTGGAATAAGAGGTGTACAGATATAAAGGATGGTTGGAACCCTTGCTGGGGCTACACGGCATTTTGATAGGTTGCTCTGGGTTACATGAGCAACCAACCAAAGTCAAGCCACGCTGACATGGGCATAGATGCTGCTGGGTGATAATTTGTACAATAAGACGATGAAAATTTCACTGCGCCAGACTCGAACCATCGATGCTAGCGCCGCCGTTAGGACAATGTACAGGAGGTTTCACCACCAAATCCGACCACCCAGAAAAGAAGGTATCTCGAAACAGTTTTCAAGTCTCCTGCTTCGATATCACCTGCTTTTGAAAAACGGCACTTATTTAAATCCACAGTAAAGCTGAACCCTATTGGGCTACACAGCATTTGCTAGTTTGCTCCGTAAGTTACAGGAGCAACCAAATTCAAAGTTATCAGGCTACGCCGACATAGGAACATCATTCTTGTTGCGATAAATTTGCAATAATAAGATGAAGAAAAATTTCACTCGCGCCAGGACTCGAACCGTCAACAACAGCGTCACCGTTAGACAATGTACAGGAAGTTCCACCACTAGTCCGATCCGACACCACAAAAAATAAGGTATCTCTTTACAGTTTTCAAGTTTCCTGCTTCGATATCACTGCTTTGAAACTCGATACTTATTTAAATCCATAGAAGGGTGGTTGGAACCCCTGCTGGGGCTACACGGCATTCTTCTGGGGTGCTCCTGGGTTACAGGAGCAACCGACCAAAGTCAAGGAACGCTGACATGGGCACAACATGCTTGTTGCGACAAATTTGCAATAATAAGACGAAGAAAAATTTCCCTCGCGCCAGGACTCGAACCATCGATGACAGCGTCGCCGTTAGTCAATGTACTGGTGAGGCCCTACCACTATTGCGATCCGTGCCTCCCAGAAAAAGAAGCATCCCTTTGAAAGTTTTCTAAATTTATTCTTTCGATATCACTGCTTTGAAACTCGATATTTATTCAAATCCATAGAAGGGTGGTTGGAACCCCTGCTGGGGCTAAACGGCATTCTGCTAGTTTGCTCCCATGTTAGAGGAGCAACCAACCAAAGTCAGGCCACGGCGATATGGGCACAACATGCTTGTTGCGACAAATTTGCATTAATAAGACGAAGAAAAATTTCACTCGCGCCAGGACTCGAACCATCGACAACAGCGTCGCTGTTAGACAATGTACAAGAGGTTAAACCACTAGTCAGATCCGACACCCCAGAAAAAAAGGTATTTCGTTACAGTTTTTAAGTTTCCTGCTTCGATTTCACTGCTTTGAAACTCGATACTTATTAAAATCCACAGAAGGATGGTTGGAACCACTTCTGGGGCTACACGGCATTCTTCAGGGATGCTCATGGGTAACAGGACCAACCAACCAAGGTCAAGGAACGCCAACAGGCGCACAACATGCTTCTTGCGACAAATTTGCAATAAGACGAAAAAAAAATTCGCTCGCGCCAGGACTCGAACTATCGACAACAGCGTCGCCGTTAGACAATATACAGGAGGCTCTACCACTAGTCCGATCCGCCTCCCTACAAAAAGAACGCATCTCGGAAGTTTTCAAATCTACTGCTTCAATATCACTGCTTTGAAACTCGACACTTACTTAAATTCACAGAAGGGTGATTGGAATCTCTGCTGGGGCTACACGGCATTCTTCTGGGGTGCTCCTGGGTTACAGGAGCAACCGACCAAAGCCAAGGAACGCCGACATGCGCACAAGATGCTTGTTGCGACAAATTTGCAATAATAAGACGAAAAAAATTTCACTCGCGACAGGACTCGAACCATCGACAAATGCGTCGCCGTTAGACAATGTAGAGGTGGCTCTACTACTAGTCCGATCCACCTCCGCAGAAAAAAAGGCCTCTCGAAAGTTTTCAAATCTCCTGCTTCGATATCACTGCTTTGAAACTCATACTTATTTAAATCCACAGAAGGATGGTTGGAACCCCTGCTGGGGCTACACGGCATTCTTCAGGGGTGTTCATGTGTTACAGGAGCAACCGACCAAAGTCAAGGAACGCCGACATGCGCACAATATACTTGTTGCGACAAATTTGCAATAATAAGACGAAAAAATTTCACTCGCGCCAGGACTCGAACCATCGACAAGAGCGGCGCCGTTAGACAATGTACAGGAGGCTTTACTACTTACTAGTCCGATCCGCCTCTCCAAAAAAGAAGACATCTTGGAACAGTTTTCAAGTCACCTGCTTCGACATCACTGCTTTGAAACTGTACTTATTTAAATCAATAGAAGGTTGCTTGGAACCTATATATGATATATCAGCATATATATATGTATATATATATATATATAGATATATATATATATATATATATATATATATATATATATATATATATATATATATATATATATATATATATATATATATATATATATATATATATATGGACATTTATAAGTGGTTGACTCCGTTAAAATTAGGTTAGGTTAATTTAGGTTAAGTTTGGTTAGGTTAGGTTAGGTTAGGTTAGGTTAGGTTAGATTAGGTTAGGTTACCCAAAAATTTAATGTAATTACCCTAAAATTATTAAAATAACGATACATTAATTATTGATTTTCGCTCCTGGAGTCAACCACTTATAAATAGCCTATATATATATATATATATATATATATATATATATATATATATATATATATATATAAAAAAAGATATATATATATATATATATATATATATATATATATATATATATATATATATATATATATATATATATATATATATATATATATATATATATATATATATATATATATATGGTAATTATATAGCTTATATATATATATATATATATTTATATTTTTTATATACATATTTTTTGATTATTATATATATATATATATATATATATATATATATATATAATATATATATATATATATATATATATATATATATATATATATATATATATATATAATGTTGTCATAATATAGATATAATTATACATACATATATATATATATGAGAATAAATTTTTTACTATTCAAAAAATTAGAGAATCTACTTCCAAATGTTTATTTGTGTTTTTCTAGCATTTCATTTTTTCCTTACATGAGATATAAAAAAAATTCATTAAAAAAAAACGAACAGATTTTTTTTCTTCAAATTTGGTACCAAGCTCACATATAAACGTGTAAACAAACTGACGTTTATATTAAATGTTTTTGTAGAACGTAAGGTGGTGTCAGCCATGGTTGACTATTCTCTGTTCAAATATTTTGAAAGTACTTTTCAGAGATTGTAATTTTTTTTTTTTTATTAAATTAGGTGTCTAACTAAAATTTATTACCACACTAAATTGGAGTATTTTAGTGCAAAAAAAATTTAAATATCTTGAAAATTAAAGATTTTATGGCAGTTTTTGTGGAAATTCAAAAAAAAAAATTCTCTCTTCACCCTAAAACTGTTCAAAAACGAACAGTTTTTTTTGTTTGTTTTTTTCATAAAATTAAAGATATCATAGTTGTTCATCAAAAAAATATTTACTTTTATCGGTTTGGAATAGTTGAGGTTTTGCTATGAAGTCTCCCCTTAAGGCTATAAGTTGAATTGTTAAACTAAACTTATTCTCATAATTCAGTTAACCAACTTATTAAAGTATTTTGAAAGTGGTAAAAGCAAGCCACTTCAATATATATATGGTATTTATCTGTTTTTAAATATACATATATAGATATATATATATATATTAAAAAAAAAAATTATATATATATATATATATATATATATATATATATATATATATATATATATATATATATATATATATATATATATATATATATATGAGCATTTACATGGAGTAAATACTAGTTTTAACAGTGATGAAACCGAAAAAGAAAATCCAAAATGTTGAACCTTTGCTTCGTTTTCGTTTTAAATTATAATAATAATGAAAAAAAAGTTACGTGCAATTATGTTGTTTGGAAAACACGGAGGAATGAACAAGATTTTCCTATTTCAATTTATAAGAACCGAGTGACGAAGGTGGAGAGTCTCACAAGAGGACGATCAGAGGACATGAAAGCATTGCAAGACAAAATATAAATAAAAAGAAACTACTTTTTATCATGAAAAGTTAATTCACAGTCATTATACTTTGCTGCCTCGTCAGCGCCAGAGGGAATTCAATTTTTATTGACACCGATGGCGTGGACGATGAATATAAAGTAATTAATTCCTTATATGCATACGATGACAACCTTAATGATGCCATCATACATGATGACAAGGACTAACAGCGTAATCTAGGTAAAGATTTATATGGAAGCGATGATGATGATGATGATGATGATGATGATGATGATGATGATGATGATGATGATGATGATGATGATGATGATGATGATGATGATGATGATGATGACGATGAGCCACTTGAAAGTTTGCAAAGGCAAGGAGGATGTCAAAATATTACCAGGAAGCCTTTGATTTGCATCGAAAGGTTGGAATAATTAACATACTTCAGTAAACACACAGAAATAATACTTAGTTTTAAATTTTTATTGAAAAGAAAAATTTACTATTTTTAGTGATGACCAGATAAATAAGAACCTAATTTTCATTTATTTATTTATTTATTTATTTATTTATTTATTTATTTATTTATTTATTTATTTTATATTCCTCTATATTAACTGGCCTGTTTGTTTGTTAATAGTTTCAGTATCATTAGTAAATACTCTCTGATCATCTCACTCATATTTGTTCAACTGTGAATAACCGGTACTACAGCATATATATATAAATATATTAGGAGTTGTTAGCAAAGATATAACAGTTATATATATATTATTATATATATATATATAGAGTTAAATATTTTCTTGTAAATATATATATATATATATATATATATATATATATATATATATATATATATATAAATAAAAGTATATATATTTATATATATATATATATATATATATATATATATATATATATATATATATATATATATATATATATATATATATATATATATATATATATATATATATATATATATATATATATAATTTTTTTTTTTTTACGACTCCGTCAGTTTTGTTTTTTTTTTTTTTTTTTAATATATTTCTAGTATATGATCCTTACAGTCAATTTGGGCGGGTAACGGACATGATTCAAAAATATATAGGACCTTTTACGTTTTACAACTCCGTCAGTTTTAATTTTTTTTTTTTTTTTTTAACTAAAGGAATACCCAAGGGTAAACCGCAAAGATGGCAGGGAGGTGAAGGGCCCCTCGGAGCCTTCCGGGGAACCAGCAGGTAGATTCCCTCCGGGAGTGGCCCCTGAACCCCCGCTCTTGGTATTTGGTGTCGCGGGGTTCCTTGTACGACTGCAGGTGTGGAAAACGTCCCCTTTTTCCCCCCGTCGGCTCGGGCCCCTAATTTTTTTTTTTTTTTTTTTTTTTGCAGTTTTTTTTTATTAATTTTTTTTTACATTTTTGTAATAAGCTTTATACGCTGATTCCAAATATGTAATTGGTTTTTCTTTATGTGTTGTATTGAGATATTTTCATATATGAAAAATATATATATATCCTATTTTTTTTTTTTTTACATTTTTATAATAAGCCTTATACGCTGATTCCAAATATGTAATTGGTTTTTCTGTAAGTGTAGTACTTTTCGAGATATTTCATTTTTTAAAAATATTGAACATAAATGTGATTTTTAAAAATTATTAAAAATACTTCGAAATTTTGAATCATGTCCGTTATACCACTGAAATTCATTGTTGGTATCATAGCAATATATTAAAAACAAAAAAAATTTAGTAACTGACGGAGTCAAAACAGAATAGGATCCATATATATATATATATATAAGATAGATACGTTGTTATATATATATATATATATATATATATATATATATATATGTTATAGCAGTAGATATATATATATATATATATATATATATATATATATATATATATATATAGATGGTGTGTGTATGTGTGTAGCTGAAATTTTGCTGATATCACATTTAAAATTAGTATTTGTTGATTTCTTTTTCAGATCATTCCAAAGATTGATTTAAATGTTGAGAATGACCTGAAGAATGTCTATGCCAAATTTGGTGATGGGTTTAGCAGTGTCCTCTGGAGGAGCCGAAATGAAAAGCACATTCTTGTCACCGGTGCTACTGAAGTGAAGGACGTAGATGGTAAAAGTGATATTATACTTGCCCCTAAGAGCAGCGTTTCCCCAACCAGGGGTCAAGTAATAAACATAAGTAAATCATTTTTAAGAAAAAAAAGGAACATACCTCTATATTAAAAACATTAATTATGCACGAAATTGTTAAAACATTGATAAAATAAAGCAATTCAAGGTCCAACTATTTTAATGTGACAGATGCGTTTGTTTTTTATTTGAAAGAGTTTGTTCATCCATGAATCCACATTAGAACATTAGAAACATAAAAGCAAATCAATTTCCAATGATTACAGTCTTATGTGTTGAATAAAACTCTTTCAACTTGTCCATCATATATTTTTTTTATTATTAAGTTTTTGCAAGGGCGTCATGAGTTTTTGTTTTCTTTTATATTTTGGGGAAACTAGCTACTAGAAAAAAAGTTTAAGAAACCCTGACTTAGGGTAAGCTAAGGGTAACCAAATGGAGTATTCAATGAAGTCTGTGCGAAGGTAGGATGCAAGGAATATGATCCTTGATCCCCCCAAAAAAATGAAAATTGTGATGAGAAAGCATTTTAATTCAAATAAAATTATTTGTTTGCATTTAAAAGTTTCTTTCAGATTTCATTTGTCATTATAATAAATATAAAGCTAAATCAGGCTTCTAGGGCAACAATTCATTCTCTCTCTCTCTCTCTCTCTCTCTCTCTCTCTCTCTCTCTCTATATATATATATATATATGGTATATATATATAAGATAAAGATATATATATATATATATATATATATATATATATACGGTATATATATATGTATATATATATATATATATATATATATATATATATATATATATATATATATATATATATATATATATTATTATTTTTTTTTTAAAATACTTTTTACTTCTTTATAGTAGTGGTATGCAGCTTCCTTAATTCATACATATTTCCTTCATCTCGCCCTCACCCACCTCCTCCATTCCATTCTATCTCTCGCCAACACCCTACCTTCCTCCACCCTCATCCCTCTCTCTTCCAGCATTTCCTTTATTCCATCCATCCACCTTCTTCTTGGTCTCCCCCTTCCTCTCCTTCCTATCCCCTCCGCCTCCCAAACTCTCCTAACCACCCTCTGTTCCTCCATTCTCTCCAGATGTCCAAACCATCTTAACATTCCCTTCTCCGCTCTTCTCACCAAACCATTCTTCCAATCACATCTCTCTCTTATCACCCTATTCCTAATCCTCTCTCTTTTACTAACCCCACATACCGCTCTCAACCCTTTCATCTCAAACACTTCCAACTTCTTCTTGGACCTAGCATTCAACCCCCATGTTTCACACCCATATAGTACCGCTGGAACACAAATTTTTTCAAACATACTTATCTTAAGTTTATGTGATAAATCCCCCCTTTCCATAATTCCCTCAGACCACTCAATGCTCTCATTCCTTCTCCTACTCTGTGATCTATCTCTTCCTTCATCCCTCCTTCCTTACCCAAATCCATCCCTAAATATCTGAAAACCTTTACTTCTTTTAATACTACACCTCCTACTCTAATCTCTAACCCCATCCCCTCATCTGTTTCCTCCTCCTCAAACACTAACACTTTACTCTTACCTGGATTTATCTTAAGACCCTTTTGTCCACACACTCTCTCAAACTCCTTCACCAAATACTTCAGCCCTTCTGAATTCTTTCGCCACTAAGGCAGTATCATCCGCAAATAGTATCATGTTCACTTCCCATCTATCACCCCTATCCATCAATTCCACCCCTCTCCCCTCCCTCATCATTCCTCTGCAAACACTCTCCATAAATAAATTGAAAAGCCACGGTGACATTACACATCCTTGTCTCAACCCTCTCTCCACTCCAAACATCTCACTCTCCCCTCCTAATACTCTCACACACATTCTGCTATTCCTATAAAAGGCCCTAATACCTTTACCTAATTTACCCCCTACTCCATATTCCTCCAGCACCCTCCATAATTCCCCCCTCTTCACTCTATCATATGCTTCTCCAGAGATCTAAAAACAAATCTATACACTTCCTTCTTTTCACCTTTCTCCTCACAAGCACCTCTCATTGTGAACAATTTCGATCCACACACCCCCCTTCCCACCTCTATACATACTATATATATATATATATATATATATATATATATATATTATATATATATATATATATATATAGTATATATATATATATATATATATATATATATATATATATATATATATATATATATATATATATATATATATATTCCTTCTTTCTTTCTCTCTCTCGCACACACACACACACACACACGCACACACACACATACATTCTATCTATCCATCTCTCTATCTTATTATTTTCTTTTAATTTTATCTATTCATTCATCTATCTATCATTCATTCATTCCTCATCTATTAAATACAGCAGCAGCAGTAGTAGTAGTAGTAGTAGTAGTAGTAGTAGTAGAATAATAATAATAATAATAATAATAATAATAATAATAATAATAATGTAATGTAATAATAATCTATCTATCTATTCTTTACTTATCTATATGATCTAATCTTTAATTATATTGATTCATTAGTTACAGTAGTAGTAGTAGTAGTAGTAGTAGTAGTAGTAGTAGTAGTAGTAGTAGTAGTAGTAGTAGTAGTAATAGAACCAAGTCTTGTTAATTGTGGAAATTATAGCCCAAGCAATACTATTTAATAATAATAATAATAATAATAATAATAATAATAATAATAATAATAATAATAATAATACAATAATAATATAATAATAATAATAATAATAATACTAATAATAATAATAATAATAATAATAAATCATATTAATAATAATAATAATAATAATAATAATCCATGCAATAATAATATATAATAATAATAATAATAATAATAATAATAATAATAATAATAATAATAATAATAATAATAATAATAATAATAATAATAATAATAATAATAATAATAATAATAATAATAATAATAATAATAATAATAATAATAATAATAATAATAATAAAATTATAAATTTGTATAACAATGTGGTTATTATGTTTAAGTAATTTACTATTAGCATTCAATTGGCATACATTAATCAATGTTTATTACTGAAATGCGATCCAAAGGTTTCAATTTCGGTTTAAAGAAATAAAATTCTCGTCTAAAGTGTCGAGTTCTTCTTTTCTTTCAAGGTTCTTTATATTAGTTGAAAGTTTAACATCTTCTGTTAATTACTTTAATTAAAGATTAGTTTATTTATGTAACTAAGACTTTAAAGAGATAGATAGATAGATAGATAGATAGATAGATAGATAGATAGATGATAGAGATAGATAGATAGATAGATAGATGATAGATGATAGATAGATAGATGAAATGATAGATAGATTGTGATAGATGATAGATAAATAACGTATTATTATATATTATATATTATTAGATATATTATTATTATTATTATTATATTATATTATATATATATATATATTATTATATATATTATTATTACAGATACAGATAAGGATACAGATACATATACTGATATAAATTAAATAAAAAAAAAAAAAATACATTTGAATATGCATTTGCGCAAATACTCATAGTACACAAATACACAGTCACATATTATATATATATATATACATATAGATACATAAAAACACAAGCATACAAAAACGAATGCTGATTAAATAAAGATTTAATATAGTTTTTTATACATATATATATATATATATATTATATATATATATAAATACAGATACAGAAAGATACCGATGTATATACAAATAGAAATATTTTTATCGGTATATATATATATATATATATATATATATATATATATATATATATATATATATATATATATATATATATATATATATATATATATATATATATATATATATATATATATATAGTGTTTTTTTACTTGTGATGTTTAAACCTTTATATAAGTGAGGAGATGTAATGCTGGAAAGGAAGTTGGATATTTTGGGAGTCTGTGAAACCAGACTCATGGGAAGTGGAAGCAGAACAATACATAACAACTATCAATTGATGTACAGTGGTGGGGAGGTGCACAGACATGGAGTGGGAGTAATTTTGACGGAAGAAATGGCGCAGAGAGTAGAAAGTGTGGACTATGGGGATGAAAGAATGATGATGTTTTCAATCAAAATGGAACACATGGGTATTAGTGTTATACAGGTATATGCACCACAACAGGGAAGAACTGAAGCTGAGAAGGAAGAGTTTTATCGGAAACTGCAGGAAATTAAAAATAGGTCGCCATATGCGGAAAGAATAGTGATAATGGGAGATTTGAATGGACATGTTGGAACACAGAGAAGAGGTGTGGAGAGTGTCATAGGAGCCTTCAGCGTTGGCGAAAGAAATAGAGCTGGAGAGAGAGTGATAGATTTCTGCTTGCAGAATGGATTGACGGTTATGAACACCTGTTATAAACATAGAGAAAGTCATAAGTGGACATGGTATAGATGGAGCAGAGAAAGGGTTGACTATGTGGAGAAATCCATGATAGACCTGATACTGACTAATAAAAAGGAGATGTTTAGAGATGTAAAGAGTGTACCATCCGTGTCTGGAGATGCAGACCATCGTATGGTGTTGGGGAAGATGGTTTTAAAAAAACCTACCTTGCATCCAAGAAAGATGAGAAAGAGAGTGCAAATAGAAAAGATCAAAGAGGCAGGATGTAGAGAGAACTATCAGCGGCAAATAAGAAACAATATGACAGCAGAAGAGGAGGGACAAAGTGTTGAGGAGTGCTGGAACACCTTTAAGGAAACGGTGCTAAAGAGCGCAGAAGGGACGATGGGAATAAAAATGGTGGGAGGAACAAAAAAGAAGAAAACACCATGGTGGACGGAACGTGTTAAAACTGCTGTACAAGAGAAGATGAGATGTTTTAGGAAATGAATGAAACGAGAGGTGAATTGGAGAGAAGAGAATATGTAGAGGCTCGGCGAGAGTCTGATAGAGTGAAAAGGATGGAAAAGGAAACCACCTGGGAAAAAATCGGAAACGAGTTGGAAGAAGATGTGACAGGCGTAAGAAAGCTGGTTTTTAATATAGCAAAGAATTACAGGAAAAGCTCGACACCAATGGCACGAGCTATAAAGGACGAAAATGGAGTCCTAATAGTAAACCAAAGGGAGATTGACGAGAGGTGGAGGAGATTCTTCGAGGATTTGTACAATGTGGAGGGCGTAGCGGAGGAGAGATTGCGAGAGCCTGATTTGTTGGGGGCTGGGGGAGAGGAGGAGTGGTCGATCACGGAGGAGGAGATGATGGTGGCGTTGAGAGGTATGAAGAGTGGAAAGGCGGCGGGAGAAGATGGAATAGTTGCAGAGATGCTGAAGGAAATGGGAGTTGAAGGGACAAGACGGATGTTAAATCTGATGAACAGGTGTTGGAGAGATGAGGTGGTGCCTGGTGAATGGAGTAGGGCAACAATCTGCCCCATATATAAAAAAGGAGATAAAACAGAATGTGGAAACTATAGAGGGATTGCATTAATGTCACATCCTGCGAAGACCTATGAAAGGATATTGGAGAGAAGACTGAGAGAGGTGGTGGAAGATAAGCTAGAAGAGTGGCAACATGGTTTCAGACCGGGGAGATCGACTATAGATCTGGTGTTTGCTTTGAAGATGATAAGTGAAAAGAATTGGGAATTTAATAGAAAAACATATGCAGCTTTCGTAGACCTAGAAAAGGCTTTTGATAGAGTGCCAAGGGAGTTATTGTGGAGGGAACTGAGAAGAATAGAGTATGGAATACCTGAGAAATTGTTAAAAGCAATAAAAAGCACTTATGTAGACAGTAAGTGCAGAGTAAAGACTATGTCCGGTGAGGGAAAATGGTTTGATGTCACAACGGGGGTGAAGCAAGGGAGCGTGCTGTCTCCAATTCTGTTCATTATATACATGGACAGTTGTGGGAGATCGGTGCGGAACAGAGTGGAGAATGAGATGTTTGGATACGCGGATGACTTGGTGTTGTTTGCACAAAATCAAGAGAGACTGCAAAATTTTCTGGAGGTTTGGGAAGAGGAGTTGGAGGAGAGGGGTATGAGGATAAATCGAGGGAAGACAGAGGTGATGTTGATCGGAGGTGGTGGAGATGTCCTGGAGGTAAGTTTGAGTGGAGAAAGACTGAGACAAACGGACCAGTTTAAATATTTGGGGGTGCACTATAGTGAGGAAAACGACACAATGTTGGAATTAAATAAGAGAATTGGGAAATTTAATGGGACAGTAGCAATGCTGTTCCCATTGTTGAAGGAAAGAGCAATTTCGAGACGAGTCAAGATGGTGATGTACACAAGTATAATGAGACCAATACTGATGTATGGGCATGAAGCATGGGCTCTTAATACGAGAGCAAAGAGCAAGTTGGAGGCGTGCGAGATGCGCGTGTTGCGACTGATCAGAGGAGTGACAAGAAGAGACAGGAGGAGAAATGAGGAGGTTAGGGCGGATTTAGGCGTGAGAAGCGTGGTGGAGCTTGTGGAGAGAGGACAGCTGCGGTGGTACGGGCATGTTAAGAGGATGGAGGAGCAACGAGTGCCCAGAAGATATCTGGAATGGATACCGGAGGGAAGAAGAAGTGTCGGAAGACCTAAAGTTAGATGGAGCGACAACGTGAGCGCGGCGATGGTGAAGAGAGGAAGGACCGTCCAGGATGTGGAGGCGTCTGAGATGTGGATGGACAGAAGACGTTGGAGAGGTTTCGTGCAAAACAACTGACAGATGCATGCATCTACAGGAGATTGGTGAGAAAGGTGAGAAATATATATATATATATATATATATATATATATATATATATATATATATATATATATATATATATATATATATATAGAGAGAGAGAGATAGAGAGAGAGAGGACATATATATATATATATATATATATATATATATATATTATGTTATATATAGGTATATAGTTTTACATATTTTTATATCTTTATGGTATATATTTTGATATATATATATATATATATATATATATATATATATATATATATATATATATATATATATATATATATATATAGTATATATATTTATATATAAATATATATATATATATATATATATATTGTATGTTATTATCGAAATTTTTTTGAGGAAAAAAAGGAAATATAAATAAAATTTGAAAATAAATACACTATTTCTAGAATTTCACCATATTTAAGTTTGTTAAGTTGAAGTTAATAATTTGTTAGATAGGCAACTTTCAGAAAATTTAATTACAGAATTCTCATTTAATAACAATTTTCTTAATGTTCATTGGTTAAAATAATCCCTTTCATAAATGCTCATTTTCTCATATTTTTGAAAAAATCTCTCGCTGAGTAACATGCGATATAAAAGCTTATATATATATATATTTATATAGAGTATATAAGTTATTTATATATATATATATATATGAGTTTATATATATATATATATATATCAAAGTTATATATATATATATATATATATATATATAAATATATATATAAAAAAGATCTATATATATATATATATATATATATATATATATATATATAAAAGAGTGAGAGTATAATATAGTTATATATATATATATATATATATATATATATATATATATATATATATATATATATATATATATATATATATATATGCCATATTTGTAAATACTGTACTCTGACTTTTTTCTAAAAAAATTTTCTAAGTTCAAAAAAGTTTTTCAAGAACGAAGCGAAAGTTTAGGGAGAATATATCTCATATATAATAAGTTATGATATATATATATATATATATATATAAGGATATATATATATATATATATATATATATATATATATATAGTTGTTAAGTTATAGTATATATATATATATATATATATATATATATATATATATATATATATATATATATATATATATATATATATATATATATATAACCTTTTATAAATCCTTAAATTATTTTTAACTTTTTATCTTTGCCGCAGTTATTTCACACATTAGAGGATGCTCTAATTGACAGATCCAAGGTGTGGTGGTACAAGCATTGATTAAAACTGTCAATATTAACATGTTCATGAGGTTTCAAGGTTGGAATGGAGCAGGATTTGAGGCTGGGATTGTTTTGGGGAGAATTTGCAACAATAAACACTTTCTTGCAATTGGGACTAAGGCAATAAAAAGCCAAGATAATCGAGACATCCAAGTTTGCATTTGCCTTTTATTCTAGGATTTACAGGAGGACGTTGAAACCGTTCAAAACGATGAGATTCCTCCCCCATTGGGTATATCGGGTATTAGTGTTAGGGCACATTCTGTTGAACGCCGGCGCTCATTTGTTCGTCCATTTCGCGCATGATTCTGACATCCTCTTACACAGTAGTGTTTAAAGTACTAGCCAGGAGGCCCTCTCTTTTTTACATTCCAAATACTTTTACACATTACACTCTATTTAAATGATTCATATAAACGAAACCTTGGAGAAGAAAAGACGGGCAGCTTTCAAAAATAACCCATCAAACACGTCTCCCCTCATCAGCACTTGAGTTAACGGCGTCCAATGGTAAGGTCGTTTGAACGAGTTTATGTTTTGTACATGAAGAAATAATATGTTACAACAAAACAAACAAGGCAGAGTGCAAGCTTAAGGGCATAATAAGTTCTGAGAAACACAGAGGGAATCCCGGCGGGATCAAACAACTTCTAAGCACTAAGCTCAGAAAGATGAAGGAGTCATTCTATAGGAGAAAGTTTTCTATAAAGCATTAATGAGTGTGGCAATGGTGGTGGAATGAGAGTAGCGACTAAAATGAAAATTGGGGTAAAAGTTATGAAATAGTTTAAACAGAAGGTTAAAGCATTATACAAAGAGGCAATACTTAAAAATCTTTGAAGAAACGACAGGTAAATTTTCGTAATAAATAAAAGGAAAATAAAGAAATATTAAACTTTTAATTCCCCTAAAAATAAGAAATTTGTTATATGAAAACCTCAGGAACATACAGCACACTATCTGACGCTACTTACCAACACCCATTAACTCTGCCGCTATATATATATATATATATATATATATATATATATATATATATATATATATATATATATATATATATATATATATATATATATATATATATATATATATATATATATATATATATATATATATATATATATATATATATATATACTTATATATATATATATATATATATATATATATATATCAGAGGTGACCCTACACTGTGCTGCTCGTGCTTAGCACGAGTTAACATTACAGAAACGAACGATTTTTTAGAAATTTCGTAGTTTCGATAAATTTCTCTTATTTTTTTGCGAAAATTCATAATGGTCTAATAAATGGAAATAAATCTATTATGCAAAATTAAAACAAAAAATGTAAGAATAATCGCTATTAAATAACGCTTTTAATCCATTAAAAAAGGTGACAGTTCGTGCTCAAATCGAATAGCGGAGATTGTGTCTGTGAATTTAGAGTATAAAATTGTTTATAAATACTATGTTTATAAATAATATGTTTAAATACTATACATAA
>JABUQX010146152.1:15000-17500 GCA_015478945.1 Trachelipus rathkii | reverse complement strand
AACGGGAAGAAAATTACAGGATGTGGGGTGTTCCCAACCCCCAGCACCCAAAGTTGTGCGGCCCTCTTGTCAGGGCTATGAAGTGGACTAGTAGAGATAAACATTCAAATCAGCTGTCCAGATTTTAAAGATATGATATTCGAAAGAAAAGTTGAAAAAATTTTGTTATTCAAATTCCAAAAAGAACACGGCATCAAAATATTGTAGCACCTCTGTATAAATCTTAGACTTTTAAATTATAAATTAAAATTAAAATATGTAAAATAATTTCGAATTTAAAATTTCATTTCCTATAAATAATTTTGTATTTTCGTTAACTGGTCAGAACAAATCATTCCTTCAGAAGTTTCTTCTCTTCTTCACAAATATCCACTACAGTTTACGAGTGTAGCTCTTGATCTGTTAATTTCTCCTCCTCTATCTGTGCCGACTCTTCTATTTCCCTTCCAATCTTGCTCTTTCCAAACCAAACTTACCTCCACGAAGTCTTAAATCTATATATATATATATATATATATATATATATATATATATATATATATATATATATATATATATATATATATATATATATATATATATATATATATATATATATATATATATATATATATATATATATATATATATATATATATATATATATATATATTTTAAATATATATGTGTATATATATATATATATATTGTTATAAACGTTATTATCAGGTACTATATATATATATATATATATATATATATATATATATATATATATATATATATATATATATATATATGTATGTTGTGTTTGTGTGTGAATGATCAATGAATTTACGGATTCATGAATTAACAAATGAATTGGTGTAAGTTTGTATGCATAAATATATTTTAATGTATAAAATTTAAAATAAGAATTTGTCTTTTTTTATTACAGGTATCAATCGAGACCAAATTTTGGAGCCGGAATTGGATACAGATTCAGATTTTAACTTAATTAATTCAATAATTTATTATTCTTATTAATTATTAATTATTGCTTAATTATTATTTAAAATGAATAAAATTATTTTTTTTCCTTTTTGAATCATTTTCTTTCCTTATAATATTTTTTGTTTTTAATGAGAGAAAATATGAGGAAGAAAGAATATGATGAGACAGAATTAAAAAATAATGAGGAATATGACTTCAAATAATGTAAAGTTGTCGAGAGAGAGAGAGAGAGAGAGAGAGAGAGAGAGAGAGAGAGAGAGAGGAGAGAGAGAGAGAGAGAGAGAGAGAGAGAGAGAGAGAGAGAGAGAGAGAGAGAGAGTTTACTTTTATACAAAAATCCTTTCATTAGTGTGTACAACCAGAAGGGAACCGGAACCGGAGCCGGTGCCGGTGCCGGTGCCGGTGCCGGTGCCGGTACCGACGGAGCCGGAGCTGGAGCCGGAGCCGGAGCCGGAGCCGGAGCCGGAGCCGGAGCCGGAGCCGGAGCCGAAGCCGGAGTTCAAGCCGATAAATACATTTATCTTCATGAATCTTGTATGAAAACATGAAATAGTCAAATTAGGTTTTAGAAATAGTGAACTAAACTTACTACACTCTCTGTGGAAGATATTTGATAATAATTTAATCAAATAAATAAAAGTTTTAGTCATTTTGAAAAGAAAGAGAAAAGGAAAGAAAGAAAAGAAAAAAAAAAAGAAGAAACCAAATGTTTTGTAAAGTATATAACATTTACATAAAACTTCTTCTTAGATCTTTAAAACAAATTGTAGTATTAAATAAGTATTAAATTATATGAAGTTAAGGGGAAATAGCATTGGAATTATCCTAAATGGAGCTCGTGTTTAAAGTTTGAGGTAAGAGTTTAGTATCTGCCAATAACAGTAGGTACGAAAGTATTTAAACAGATTAAATATTAAAAAATGTCTGGTGAAAGGACAGGAATTTGTCTGGTGAAAGGACAAGCAAACTTGTCTGGTGAAAGGACAATCAAACTTACTGAATTTAAAGAGAATAGTGAGGGAAATTTTTAACCTTTTTAAATCTTTAAATTTCTTTCACATGCGAACCGCATGAAGATATCGCAGGACGAACTAACTCTCACCACCGAATCATACGATATTCCATTAACAAAATTATTAATATTATTATTATATATTATTATTATTATTATTATATATGGTTATATATATATATAGCATTAGCGTCGACAAGATATATATATTATATATATTATATATTTGTTATTATTATTATATATATTATTATATATTATTACATATATATATATATATATTACATATATATATATTATTATTATTATATAATATATTATTATTATTATTATATATATATTATTATTATTATTATAGAATAGTTATTATATATATATATATTATATATATATATATTATTTTTATTATTATTATATATATTATTATTATTTTATATATATATATATATATATATATATATATATATATATATATATATAGATATTTATATATATATATATTATAATATATTATAT
>JABUQX010146152.1:7500-10000 GCA_015478945.1 Trachelipus rathkii | reverse complement strand
TTCAACCCGTACATTTGTTTACCTATAATCTCTTGTGGCCTCTGAATAGTAACAGTCGTAAGATTTAATTGTAAACTAGTTTTTCAAATGATTGTAAGTAATTCAGGTAATTTATACGAAATCTTGGAAGGCAAAAATTAAGGCCTAAACTTAAAATTCTTTTTTCGTTATTTGAGAGAACCTTGGATGAAAAGTTATAAATGAATTTGTTAAGATCGATCGGAGATGAATTTAAATTCAAATTAAGTGCCTTATATTGATTTTCTGTATATTAACAATAAGATTTTAGTAAACTCAGCCAAGATTATTCAAAAAACTCAGGTCAAGCATAAAAATAAGCTTAAAGCACTTAATTTGAATTTAAATTCATCTCCGATCGATCTTAACAAATTCATTTATAACTTTTCATCCAAGGTTCTTTCAAATAACGAAAAAAGAATTTTAAGTTTAGGCCTTAATTTTTGCCTTCCAAGATTTCGTATAAATTACCTGAATTACTTACAATCATTTGAAAAACTAGTTTACATAATTAAATCTTACGATATTTATAATTCAAATTTTAAAGAAGTTACCCAAAAGATTAAACAAATAGCTCTTAAACATTATTACAGATTTAAACCCTCCAAAGTTTTTTCTTATCTAATTTCTAAATCAGACTTTTCAATTTTAAAATCCTTCCAAAATGATCATTCCTTGGTTTTCTGTAAACCTGACAAGGGTATAGGCACTGTTATCCTGGATAAATCAGATTATGTGGACAAAGTTGAAAATATTTTATCAGATACAACTAAATTTAAATTGATATCTAACCCTAATCCTTTAAAATTGTCTTTGTCTTTGGAGGACAAACTAAATAGAAATCTTCGGAAATTAATTGCTGAAATTGAACAAAATTGATAAATCAGTTTATGACGAACTCTACTCAAGAGGCTCTTCCCCCGGAATTTTATATGGCCTACCTAAAGTCCATAAACCTAACACTCCAATCCGCCCCATCCTTGCAGCTTATAACACACACAATTATAAACTAGCAAAGTTTTTAGTACCCCTCCTATCCCCCTTAGCCTCTAATTCTTACTCCATACGTAACTCTTATACTTTTAAAAACTGGTTATTCTCTATCAATAATTTGCATATTTTTTATATGACAAGCTTTGACATAGAATCCCTTTACACCAACATTCCTACTTACGATGTCATCGACATTATTATTAACAATATTTTCGAGTCCAATGACATTTTTAACAATTTCACAAAATTAGAGTTCAAAAATCTTCTTCTTCTAGCCACCACTGACACTTTTTTCTTTTTCAACAATAATTTATATTCTCAATCAAATTCATTAGCTATGGGTTCACCTCTCAGTGCTACTTTAGCAAATATTTATTTAAATCATTTCGAAACAATATGGCTTAACCAATGTCCCGACCACTTCAAACCTACTCATTATAAAAGGTATATGGATGATACTTTCTTACTATTTAATAACAAATCCAATGTTTCATTATTTTTTGACTACATCAACTCCCAACTTACTAACATCAATTTCACAAGAGAAGATGAACAAAACAATACTCTACCTTTTCTCGATTTACTTATAAAAAAAACCGCCACGGACTTTACAACTGAAATTTACAGGAAAAAGACTTTTACTGGACTGGGAATGAACTTTTTCAGCCACACCCCTTTACTCTTTAAATGTAATAGTATTAGATCCCTTCTACACAGAGCTTACCATTTATCCTCATCTTATTCTCTAATGCATATTGAATACGAATTTCTCCTCAAATACTTTACTACCAATTATTTTCCTTCTTCACTGATACACAAATACATAAATATTTTTATGACATCCAATTTCGAAAACAAACCTATTTATGACACTGTAAAAAAGAAAGATATTTTTATAAAACTTCCTTATTATGACCCTATTTATTTAAAACTTAAAAAAGATTTGACACGAATATTTCATGATCATGTCCCACAACTTAACATTAACCTTATTTTTACATCTTCTTTTAGTATATCTTCTCTCTTGAATCACAAAGATAAGATTCCCGATGCTCTTAAGTCTGCTATTGTTTATAAATTTAATTGTGATGTCTGCACAGACTTCTATATTGGCAGTTCCTTACGTCAATTTTCAGTACGAATTAATGAGCACCGCGGAATATCGTCTCGTACCAACAATTTTTTCACTACTCCTTCAAACTCTGCTATTAGAGATCACTGTTTTACTAATAATCATCCTCTTTCTTCTTCTAACTTCTCTATACTGGCACAAATCCCCGAACCAACCAAGTTACATATTTCTGAATCATTATTTATTCATCACTTAAAACCCAGTCTCAATAACGACAGCGGTCCCTATAACTTACAACTTTTATGAAGCCTTCTGTTAAATTCAAGAATATTACCAATCGTTACCTAGTAAGTTTATAAATTGATATTAATTTCGCAACATTATCTTAAATTACCTGTTGCTGTTGTGAAAATTACG
>JABUQX010146151.1:0-2500 GCA_015478945.1 Trachelipus rathkii | reverse complement strand
TTTAATGCTTTAGGGTATGTAGAAACATAACAATTTTAATAAAAATATGAATTGAATCAATATATCAATAGATCAATAGGCCATGAATGGGTATGATGGTGGTGGGGAGGGCAGTTTGATTTACTGATTTACTGCTTTAGGGTATGTAAAAACATTTTTTTTTTACAAAAATAAGAATTAAAGTTCCTTACTTTAGAAATAATATGTATTTGGAGGGCAGTTTGATTTACTGATTTACTGCTTTATGGTATGTAAAAACGCAAATTTTCACGTTATAAACATGAAAAGCATAAAAATTTTTAGTATAAACAAAATGTTTAAAGCAAATAAAACAAAAATAAATAAAAATTTTTGTGTTATGTTTTACAAAATATGACTTCAATCAATAGATCAATGGATCAATAGATCAATAGATCAATAGATCAATAGATCATGGTGGATGGGGTGGGTGGTTTGTATTTACTGATTTCACTGCTTTAGGGTAGCGTAAAAATGCAAATTTTACGTTATAAACAAGAAAAGCATAAAATGTTAGTGCAAAAACAAATGTTTTAAAGCAACAAACAAAAATAAAAATAAAAATAATAAAAATTTGAAAATAAATTTAAAAAATAAACAAAGAATAAATGCAAAATAAAATTAAAAAAAAAAAATAATAAAATAAAAAATAAATAAAAAAAATTAAACAAAGTATAAATGTAAAATGAAACTTATAAAAAAAGTTTGAAAAATAAATTTAAATAAGTAAAATTAAAATAAATAAATAAAAAGTTTAAAAAAAATAATTTCTAAAATAAATAAAATAATAAAAATTTAAATTGAAAAAAAAAAAAAACAGAATAAATGTAAAATGAAACTTATAAAATAAAAATAGCAAACAGTATATGCATGTTTCAACTTAGAAAAAAATTATATTAGTTGACGTTTATAAAAAGAAAATGAGATTTGAAAATATAAATGTCAGTCTTCAACCTTTAGAAAACGGGTTATCTTTGTAAGATGCAATACAAATGACGACCTGTACATGTTAGAACAGAAGCAGTTATGTAAACAGTAATGATATTGTATTATTAAACGAATGTTTACTAACTCGGCGTCGCACCGACTCCATCACCGGTGCAGGCTATGGCTCATTTGCTCCAACACTATGACTTCTTCTTCATCCTTCATCCTTTCTCCTTTCCTCCTTTTCTCCTTCTCTTTCCTCTTCTGTCACACACTCTGTGCATTTGTTCTGGGGACCCCCCTCCAGGGTCCCGAGACATCCTTTACGAATTTATAACCATCATAATCAGATTATACGTCCTTATACATATATATAAAGACACCAATATTGTATTATTATTATTATTTTTTAAATCAAGATATGTACTCTAATTCCTTCATCCTCTTCTATGCGCTCGCCTACTTTCATCTATTCTACAAGATTTTCTCCCACTTGAGGTCAGCATCACCCTCCTGGGGTATGGACAAATGACCCACTACGATGTCATTATGTTATCTTCAGCTGGGTAGTAAATTTGAGGGGTATACGTCAACTAGAACTTCCCTAAATTGATGGGAGAAGAAAAGTGTGGATTATAAGACTTGTTCGTGACCTTCTACAAAATCAAATATTGGTCAACCTGACCTCAAAATTGATCTTACTGACCTTAGGAACCCATAATTTGACCCATCAAACGTAAAAATATAACGATTTTAGGAGAAAAATTCATATTACTTTCGGCATTTGACCTAGACTCTCCGATCCAAAACACATCACCGGCCTTAAAAATCGACTTCCTGGACCTCAGAAATCTCCTAACTTGGAAGCCTTCAATGTTCAAACTAGCGATTTTAGAGGAAAATCCAAATCATGTCGACATTTGACTTTCTTTCTCCAAACGCCTCACCGACTCAAAATCGACTTCCCAACCCTGTGAAACCCATAATTTCGATACTGCTGCCGTTAAGATCTAACGACCTTACAAAATTCCAAAGGCATGTCGGCTATTGACTTGATTATCCTGTTCCAGAGCCTTCAGAAAACACCGCTGACGCCAAACACATAATTTTGACGTTTCGCGTCAAAACGCTTGAAATCCCTGCAAAACGCGGAAAATCCTGCGTTACAACGCAGATAGTTGGAACCCCAATTAAACAGAAGTCCCCAAATTTTTTGAGGTTCATAATCCCAAAATCGGACTCTGCGGAAAAATATACCCTAGGACTTGTCGAATAAAAAGAGCCAAATCTTAATTTGTCTTTTTTTGTGGCGCCATTCTTGCTATTTTTTTATAGCGCTTTTTGCTGATTTTTGTGGCGCATTTTCACCCTTCAAGGTTCGTCCATATACTACTTCCCTTATACATTCACACTAAGAAAACTACCCGCTATTTTTCAGACAACACCATATATACTAAGGTTGCAGTATTGAAGGGAAACAAAAAAACATGGTGCCGTTTCACGATAAATGCGGGAAAACGGTTAAACACCAACTGAAACCGAAACGAAGCACAAC
>JABUQX010146149.1:0-15000 GCA_015478945.1 Trachelipus rathkii | reverse complement strand
ACCTGTCAGTAAAAATCGTTTGAGTGTGTAAGTAAAGGATTTGTGGATTTTAGAAAAATGGAATTGAGCTCAGATTTTAAATTTAGCAAATGAAAGAATGAGAGTAGCAGCTAAGTCTTAAGGTCAAAAAGCTGAAAGAGATAGGATGAGGCTATGTGAGAGCGGGTCATTTTATACAAGAAGGCAGAAGTAGTAGTGGGCAGCATATGGTATATATATGTATATGTTAAGTTATATATGGTTATATAAGTTAGTAGCATATATATATATGATATATATGTTGCTAAGTGTTATATATATATATATATAAGAATATATATATGAAGGGAAGGAGTTAAAGAGCAGCAGTTAAGGTATATATATATAGGTCGTGCTAGATCATCGCAAGGTTCCTGGGCGATCTGAAGTGGGTGGCCGTCATCCTGTGGCTGGCTGCTGCGCTGGTCCCGGCCGCGTTGCCGGCAGCAGCATATACTGTTGATGCCGAGCCTGGCAGGGAAGCGGCCGCCTGCTTCAGGCACCCAGCATCCAGGGGTCGATGATGCTGGCTGCTGCTGGGCGCCATAGCTGAAGAAGAGGCAGCTGGCATACTAATATTGCTGGCTGGCTATGCAAGGTTGTTGCTGTTATGCTGCTGCTGGCTGGGTTAAGCATATACAGCTAAACATTGCTGGCTATATACAAGCTGCTACAAAGGTACAGGCTGGGGCTACTATGGCTGGCTGCTATATACATGTTGCTGCTGGCTGAGCAGCAGTAGTGACAGTATCATATGGGTTGCTGGTTACATATATACATATATACATAATATATATATTACATATATATACATAAAGTATAAAGAAAAATATATATACATATATAGTTATTATTATTATAAGTTTATGATGTTAAAGAAATATTTTCTTTTCTCCCAAAATCTTCTTAATATATTAAACCTTTTGAAATATTTCCCAACTTCAAAAGATATGAGGTGGATGAAGAAGAAGATGATGTTATTTCTTATTACAATAAGATTATGTATGTTGTTATATAGTTATTACAGTTATATATATATATAAGGTTATGTTATATATATATATGTATATAAGTAATGGTATATATATATATTATGTATATATATATATACAGTTGGAAGGAGCATATATATGCTGGCTATATAAGGTGCAAACAAGAATATTAAAAAGTGAAGAGCATATTGTTCTGTTGCTAAGATTATATTTGGTATTTAGAATATTGTTTGGATATTTATATGGATGTATAAATATAGTTATATAGTAGTATATATATATAAGTTAGTTATAGCATATATATATATATATAAGTATATTATATTATATCTGTAGATTTGGATGATGCCCGAATTTCAATCTAGGGAGTGAGAATTGCATATGTCGTGGGAGTGTAACTTGAGTTTTAGATATTTCGGGGAGATTGATGTATATGATGTGATTTGGAGAGCGGTTGTTGAGGTATTGATGTGTAAAGTGTGTTTGAATGTGTTTTCAAAGAGATGTGTTATTTCTGGGAAGGAAATGGTTTTAAAGAGTTCGCTGTAGTAGAGGGTATCGAAAGAGTGAGAGGATCTTAAACGATGCATAGCGTGTTCTTGTAGGTAGTTATAACATGGGTGGGTAGGGTCAAGAGTCTTGGGGTAGAATTATGTTCCTATCATATTTAGATGATCTTGAATGGGGAGAATTTTTGTTTCTTCACGCAGGTGTTGGATAAGGGTGGTTTTTAGACAACCTGTAAATGTGCGTAGGGAAGTATTTTGTATTCTTTGTAATTTAATTTTATTAATAGATGAGGTTAGAGGATACCAGACTGTTGATCTATTGTAAATTGTAGTTCTTGAGAAATGTTTAAATGTAGTTGACTGTGTAGTTGTTTCGCTGTTGAAGCTGTGCTGAAATATATTTCTTAGGACATTTAATCTTTTGTTTATTATGCTTATAATGTTTTATACGTGAGGTGTAAAGTTGAAGTTGGTTTCGAAGGTTATTTCGAGTATTTTAGGTGTTTTATTTAAGGAGACAGTAGAGATATTTAGGGTTACTTGTGGGTGAAGGGATGATTGGTGTTTATCTTTGGTGATCAAGGTTATAGATGATTTCTCAGTAGAGGCCGACGTTCTGTCGGAAGATAATCAGGCTTCTATATGTGATTTAGGTAAATATGATTGAAATTTGTGGCAGTGAGTACTGAGGGGTATGATATGGTTATTGTTATGTCATCTCCATAGGTTATTAGTTTTGATTTGGGAGCTTCGGGGTAGGGATATGTGCTGGGAAGAGGTTAAACAGGAATGGAGATAAGATGGCTCCCTGGAGGACTCCATTTCTTAGTTTTACTGTTTTAGAGATTTGATGTTTGCTTGATACGTGAACAGTGCTTCCGGATATAGAATTAGATAGCCACTTTTTCTAATTGTTATGGAGGAGAAATTTAGATTTTTTATGAGGATGTGTCTAGGTACTGTGTCGAAATCTTTACTAATGACAATCTCCAGGAGTATTGCTCTGTGGGAAGGTGTTCTGTTTAACCCGTTTACGATGTGTAATGAGATATTTATTAAGGTTATTGAAGTATAATATGATTCATTAAAGCATGCATGTTGTTGATTTGGGGAGCGAAAACTGGGCTGGATTTTGGTGAGTATGATCTCCGTTAGCTTAAAGCTTCATTTGTGGGTGGAGTGTTGTTATGGGAATTATGAAGACGTTTTATTACTTTCCACGTTCTTTTTACTTCAGGCCTTCCCATATTGTAATTTAGGTGTTTCTTGAATTTTTCTGTTTTGTGGGCGGATATGAGATTGGAGATTTATGTGTTTAACAAGTTCATTTGTGTAGTCAGGTCTGGAGTAAGTTTTTTGCTGTCGAATGAGATTTCTTCGCTTTATCAAGTTGCAGATTTCTGGTGTTAATTAGGGGTTGTAGTGTTTCTATGGCCTTTTGGTATGCAAACGTTGGAGGTTTTGGATTACTTTGGTGAGATTATCTATGGCTTCATTAAGAGAATGGGAATTACCAATTTCTAGTGGAGGAAGGTGATATTCGATGTATTGGGTGATTTTCTGAAAGTTTGCTTTTTATGCAGTTTGTAAATGTAGTAGTTATTTTGGGATGGACTATTTTTGCTGCATTATATGTGATAAGACGTGGTCTGATAGGAGATCAATTTCTGTATGCTATGTAGTGCTAGTAAAGTAAAGAGAGATGGAGAGGAGAAAGTGATGTTAGGAGATGTCTTGGTTTGGTTTGTTTTGGGAGGGATTCGGGTGGGAACGTTGTTGTAGTTTAATATATTTAAGGAATCAAGTTCATCGAGAATGTGAAATCCTCGATTATCTGAAGGATATTTATTCTCTGTACCAGACTGTGTGGTGGGCACTGAAGTCACCTCCCATTAAGTTGGGTATGTAGTTGTTCGGAAAATATTGAGACGTGGAATAGGGGATGTATATGTTTATTATGTTGTGGGAGATATTATTGATGAGGAGAGTAAATGACTGTATGTTAAGGATTGGATCATTTAATAAGATGATAGTTTCGGTTGTTGTGTTATGGTAGGATAGGTTGTTTTTGATTAGTGTTAGTAGAGTATAGTTTTCTGGTTGAGAGTAAGAGTAAATGGAGCCATATCCATATAATGGTGTTTTTTTGAGGTATTTTGTGGTGTGTGGGATTTTTGTATTAGAGCTTTGTCAATGCTATGTTTATTAAAGAAGATTGAAATTTCGGAATGTTTCTTGTTCAAGCCATTTGTCTTAATTTGGAAGATTTATATAGTTGTTATTTTTGTTTAAATTGTTATGAGGTGTGGAGGTAGTGGGGGTTACCTACGAAGCAAGTGCACAACACATACACACACACACACACACACACACACACACAATATCATCGTGTATATAGTATATATATATATATATGTTATTATATATATATATATATATATGTTATATATATATAATATATATATATATATATATATATATATTATTATATTATATATATATAAGTTGTTATTATATATATACATATATATAAGTATATTTATATATAAGTTAGCAATATAAGTTGTTAAGGTTGAGCAGCAAAGAGCGAGTTGGTGCTATGTTGAAACAGTATATATGTTGCTGCTGGTTATTATATATGGTTGCTGAGAGCAGTATATATAGTGAGAAAGAGAGATGCATATATATATATTTATAAGGGCTATTCCCGCGAGTGAAGGTCGCCAACAACATGGTGGTAGTGCAGCAGCAGCAGCAGCAAGGGCGGAGGAATTTGCTAAGTATAGTTGTTGTTACATATATATATATATATATATAAGCAGCAATATATATATATAAAAGTCCGCCCCTGGCGTTAAGCCCTATTCTAGGAAAGTAACTTCTCTAGGTAATTGCTACCTTAGGACCCGGACGGGGGATCGAATAGGGTCCTTGCCCTTGCGACTCGTCACTCTAGGCCAATTGAGCAAATATATATATATAAGGCATACGTTGAGCATAAGAAGAAGGAAGGGTTGCTATATATGTTTATATATATATATATATATATATATATATATATATATATATATATATATATAAATATCATACTAAAATTCATTAAAAATCATATTAATATATCGTATTACAAAATCACTAAAAATTTCATATTAATGTTGCTAGTAATAAACCTAAATTTGAGATTATTACGAGATTACTTATTGAATAAATGATTTTAATATGTTTGAAATCTCAAAAAAAGTATAAAAATTTGACAAAAATGGTCGAAATTTATGACAAATAAAATTTCAAATTATCGAGTTTATATCCTTGACATTATTTGTACTTAAAAGTGGAAAGAATCTGTTTTCAGGTACTTTACAGCCTTACAATAAACTTAACTAGTTTTTCACAGTCATTAACTAGTTTTACACAGTCATTAACTAGTTTTACACAGTTATTAACTAGTTTAACACAGTCATTAACTAGAATGCATATGAAGCAATTGCTATTTGAAGCACAGATTAGAAACTCCTAATCTTGAACAGAATTTCTAAAAAGTTTGTCCAATGATATTTACTTACTAATATAAGTAGGATATTTTATTATTATTATTATTATTATTATTATTATTATTATTATTATTATTATTATTATTATTATTATTATTATTATTATTATTATTATTATTATTATTATTATTATTATTATTATTATTATTATTATTATTATTATTATTATTATTATTATCATTATTATTATTATTATTTAAAAGGTCGCACCTTACTGGCAAAGCCCAATTCTAGGAGGGGAACATCTCTTGGTAGTTTCTACCTAGGATCAGGATTAAAGATCGAACCCTTGCCCTTACCATGCGACCATGTCGCCCTACCGACTGAGCCAGGGTAACGGCAATATGATACTCTGTAACTCGAATATTACAAAGCGTAGACTATAGTTTATAATTTCCTTATAAAATTTTCATTTAGTCAATTCAATAAACTATTACCAATTTAAAAAGATTTTATGTACTAATAAAAGGCAAAAGAAAATAAACTATAAACTTTACACGTGAGAGATATATTATTAGGGTTCGTTGGAATGTTAAATTGAATTTTTATTGCATATTAAACTCGATTTTATTGTGTTTTGAATAATAGAAAGATTTTATTATATAAATTAATAGCCTCATTAAAAATAAGATAAATTGTAAAGTTTATTTTATTAATTTATTTATTTTATTATTGTATAATTAACATTTTTTAATTTATTCTGTTGAAAATAATTTAAATTTCCATTTTCATTTTAATTCCTTAAGATATATATATATATATATATATAGCAATATATACAGCAGCAGCAGCAGTATAAGGCATCAGCAGCAGCAGCAGCAAGAGCAGCAGCAGCAGTTGTTGGCTAAGGCATGGGCATGTTGTTGTTATCTTTTAAATTTATGGACTCATGTCTGTTATCTGCCTCCATCTCCATATACATATCGATTGCATGGATCCGAACACATTTCCTAAATGTCAAATAAAACTAATTAAAATTTTTAAAAAACTAATAAAAAAAATAAAAATAAATTGATATTTTTTGGGGGGCTTCACACCTAAGCTAACAAAAATTACGACAATTTATTTCAGTTTAAATTTGATTTATGTACATCTAAAGTTTACAATTATGAATGTAGACGTCATGTACATTTTTTTTTTAATTAAACAAATACCATAGAGTGGTATTCATGATTATTTACCTAAAGTTTGTAATTATGAATGTAGACTATGTACATTTGTTTTTTTTAATTAATCAAAACCATAGAGTGGGATACATGACGCCGCGAAGGCACTGCCGACTGCACGCGAGCTACCAGGTGCTCCCAGCCAAACCGTTGCATAAAATTAATATTAATTCTTCTTTTTTTCTGTTTTATTTTACAAAAAAAAATGTAAAAACAAAAACTAAAATTTCTCAAAATAATTACTTCATTACTTTAACTTTAATTAATGATTTAACATCAAACAGCCAAAGCAGTGATAGTGGCGACGACAGTAAAAATTCCTCAATTATTGTTCTGTAAATACCACCAACAGCAACAACCGTAGCAGCAGAAGCAGCAGTAGCAGCAGTAGCAGCAGCAGCAGCAGCTGCAGTAGCAGCAGCAGCAGCAGCAGTTCAGCAGCAGATCAGCAGCAGCAGATCGGCAGCAGATCAGCAGCATAGCAGCAGCATAGCAGCAGAGCAGCAGCAGCAGCAGCATATCATCACGCAGGGTTAGGGGTTATAGCAGCAGCAGCAGGCGTTGCTGCTACAGGCAGCAGCAGCAAGGCTGGCTGCTGCTGGGGCAGCAGCAGCAGCAGCAGCAGCTGCTGCTGGTGATGATGATAGTGAGCAGCATTTTGTCGGTGCAGAGAGATGAATTGCAAGAATTCACAACGCAAGATCCTCGTCAAATCAAGATTGGGATCTTCAATCTCTCTCGCCCCCCCACCCACAAGAAAATGTGGCATTGGTCATGTCAACGTATTTAAGGTTAAAGTTAAAGTTAGAGAGCCGGTGAGAATTTCTTGGCCGAAATTGACAACACTCTCCTTTTACATTTTCAAATAAATTGTTTTATCTTTCTAATTATTTGGAGAATATATATATATATAAGAGCATATATATATATATATATATATATATATATAGCAGTGTTGGCAGCAAAGAAGATATATATATATATATATATAAAATATATAAGAGTATATATATATATATATATATATATATATATATTATATATATATATATATATATATATATATATAAATATATATATATATTTATATAGTATATATATATATATATATATATATATATATATATATATATATATATGTAAGAGCAGGATTCCCCGGCGTTACAGCAGCAGCATATATATATATATATATATATATATATATATATATATATAGTCTCTTCACAGAAACACAAAACTTTATTACTTATATTTTTATATAAGTTTCGTAGTTTAATTTTGACATTTCTCAGCAAACACATCAAGTTCGGAGTGGAAATTCATACCATTTGATCAGAACTTCACGCTGATTCTGTTAATATATATCTAGTTACCATACTAATTGTTAATTACTAGTAAATTTGTTCATTGATTATCCTATGGAAGTAAATTACATCATGTTACTAACATGTTGTAGTTTTCAATTTTCGTCTCTGAAATTGTTATATCAATTATTATTAATGGCATTCGCGAATTTATTTATTTATTTTATTTAATTTTTTTTTGTAATATTTTTATCGATAAAGTTAATAATTATATTATACAAGTTTTTAAGTCATTCTTAGCAATTTATTCATAATTAATAAGTAAATTATAATTTTTTTTTGTGCTTCCTGCCAACCTTTTTCGTGCGATTTTGCGAGGTTGAATAAGGCGGCGTTCCTGGTTTTAGAGCCAGTTCTTTGTTTCACCTCCCTTGCTTCAATGCTGTCAAAGTTGCTTGTCAAGTTGACTTTAGTCCGCGTTGCAATATATCTCAACACTTGTAAATGTAATCAGCGATTAAAATTTGGACAATTCCTGTCCCTCAGATGAGAATTAAATCGTAGATTAGACAAATCACTTCAGGTGGTTTGTTAATTGTGTGGCTCAGTCAAAGGAATGGACTGAGCGGAAACCTCTCTTTAATTCGTGCTTTCTTATTATTATTATATTAGTTAAAAAGTGTTGGTTTTCAAGGCCCTAGGTCGCTTTAGTTTATAAGGGATTTTTGTTTAACTGTTTTTTCCCGATTTTACAGCTTAGATTTCTCTACCTTTTATTCCTAGAATCCTTCTCTCCTTCCCTTTATATAGAACAGCGTTTAGGAATCCGGCCTTAACTCTATTCCTGTTAGGGATTCAATTTTCTGTTGACATTGTTTCTTTGATTGATTCAAAGTCTCTGGTAATTGTGAAAGCTATTTGGTTTTCTCAATACCCTAGTGGATCCAATAAACTGTTCCTAATTAAAGAAATGAGGTCTTAATTAGCTTCCTACAAATTGTTCAGCCTATTAATACGCTATTTTATATCTTCGAATTCTAGCTTCGCAGAGTTTAAAATATCGCGAATTAAACGAAACAATTTTCAATCAAATTGTAATTGATGTTTCACAAAATTTCTTTTTTTTACCTGGATTTGAGGATTCTTCGTTAGGATGAAAGCAGCTGAAGAGTAGTTTCGGAACATTTCAATCCCGTTCTCTTCCTGTTCTGTCTTTTTTATGCAAATTATTAGAAACCAAATTACAAGCACTGTTAGCAAATTTCCTTTGATTATTAAAACAGCGTTTATTTTATATAAAAAAAAACATTTAAATATATATATATATATCATATATATTTATATATATATATATATATATATATATATATATATATATATATATATATATATATATATATATATATATATAAACATTTAAAAAAAAAAAATTTTTATCATGTCTATTATCTATGAGTGAGTTTTATCGATAAGGATTGCATTGATTCGAACACATTTTTATTTGATATAAGCCAAGATAAAACTGTATTGTCATAACAGTCAAAATAGAACTGTAGTGTAATAAAAGAGTTTCACACCTTTAAAAATATAAAAACAAGTTTAAATCTATGTAACCTAACGTAATTTAACATAAGCTTGCTTAACATAACCAAACTTATATTAGTGCATAATTTATTTCACTTTCCATTGTTTCAATTAACAAATTCACAACTAAACAAGCTGTAATAAAGTAATATAAATGTAGCGAAAAAAAGTCCTAACTTTTTTCGATTTGCGCGCAGTTGTACATTTTGTTCGATAACCTAAATTATGAAAAACAATTGGCTTCGGCTACATTAGTCACAGATAATAGACATGAGTCTTTTTTTTGACATATATTAATTTATGCTATTTTGTATTCACACAGAAAAAGTTATATTTTGAGCCACGATTATATCACAGATATATCGATAAAATATCGATTATTCATTGTGTCGCATTTATTATTATATATTGTCGTCAATCGATATTGTATGTTGATCCCTATTATACGGAGCCGCTCGTAAAATTTTGTTATCATAAAACAGTCATAGAAATGAATTTCATTCGTTGGAGTTTATGATGATAATTATATAAGTAATAAGTTTAACCTTTTCATATTATATTATATTATATTATATTATATTATATTATATTATATTATATTTTATTATATTAAATTATATTATATTATATTATATTACATTTTTGTATATATATATATATATAAATATATATATATATATATATATATATATATATATATATATATATATTATATATATATATATATATATATATATATATATATATATATCATATATATATATATATATATATATATATATATATATTATAGACATTTGATCAAAATTGTACATCAAAAAAGTTGGTACAATCAAATTGATTGATTTCATCAGTCAACAGTTGTACAAACTAACAGGTGAGTTTATATAAAACAAAATCATTTGTGTTTGTTTTATTATTTTTCTCACCAAAATAACTCTTTCCTAACTCTCTTTTTTATTTCTTATTTAGCTATCTGACAGAAATTATTTTAATTTATATACAATATCACAATGGTCATTTCTCATTATTGGTTTTTCAAATATCCTTTATACAAATAGACAGATCCTTTTTTTACCCTTTCTATTAAATTAAAATTGTATATAATATACCCAATCATATTGTATTCCTTATAAAATATTTTTTTGTTGATTACAGTCGTTAAAGAAGGTGAGCGTGGCTTCATCTTCATAGTACAGTAATGAATTTTACGACCCTTTTTCCATTGGCTAACCATAACTGTTTACGAGCACCCGGTCGTGTGCGTGTTAGGGATAGTTGTGGTTAAGATACGTGTCTAGGTGTTTAGTGGGAATTGTTGCTATTCACTGAATATCCATAATATATATATATAATAGTAGTATATAGCATATAAGTAGCAGCAGCAGCAGCAGCATATATAGCAGTATATTTATATATATATATATATATATATATATATATATATATATATATATATATATATATATTGTGCGTTTAGACTGTGGTGATAGGTTGTGCTTTTTTACTTTAGCTCCGATGGTTTGAGTGGTGTTTATAATGTTTTAGTTATTCTGCCATCAAGTGTGTGTGTACATTAAACGCTCTCCTGTTTTAATTGTTTTTAACTATTATGGTTTTTAAATATTTGAAGATTTGATCATCCTTTTAAAAGATAAGCTATCCGTTTTAATTTTTAATTTTGAAACTTTTTAGTTATGTTAGATAGCAATAGTTAGTTTTTAGGATTGTGTAATACTTAGCTTAGAAAGTACTAGGGTATATTTTTTTTCTTAGTCTTTTTTAACTTGTTTTTAGTGTCTATTTTTTTACTTATTTTAAACGGGTTTCAGCACAGCGCCTACGTTGTTAGTTAATTATTATTTTAATCTATACATACCCAATTTTATGTTGAATAATTGTAATTTTTTTTCGTATATTTGTGAGGGTGTACGAGTGCGTGTGTGTTTTTAAACTTTCTAAATTTTTCATATTTTACATATTTATTAAAAATACGGTTTTATCGTTTTAACATTTACGGTTTTTTAAGGGTTTGAATGATTTTAACCTGTTTTTTTGTCTGTTTGTTTTTGTTTGTTGTTTTTGTTTTGGTGTGGTTGTCTGTGCGTGTGCGATGGCAGATTTGCACAGGCGCGGCCTTTCTATAGGCCTTACTAACATCCGCGGCTTACAATCTAACTTGCATCCGTGGAATACCACCTCTCTAACTCTAACCTTTTGCTCTTGTATGAGACACAGATGACTAAGAATATCCTCTAACTCGTTTAATGTAATCCAACTATAACTTATTTCATAATTTCCGTCTAAAGGATGTAGTATGTGCCTATGTAAACATAAACACTCCTGTAACACGTCTCGAGAATCTCGAATCTCCTAACTTCGATGTTCTGTGGCTTAAAATCTTTCTTCCTTCTACTACAATAATCTTGTGCTTCTGCTACTGTTCTCCTAACAGAACAGATTTTCACGCCCTTTTTGAGTGTCTTACTACGCACCACGCACCACACCTTGCGCATCCAAATACTGAGTCCCTAATTTCAATGTACACAACAATAAATGGTTGGGTCCTCTCATACTGATTTAGGTGGGAAGGAGGCCGAATCATTTAGTATTCTAACGATATGGAGCAACTACATTAAAGAACCTACACACATTCCAGACCGTCCCAACCAATTCTTGAACACACGACCTATGTTTCACCATTAATCATTCTCTCTATAAATACACCACTTTCGCTCCTATTGGTAAATCTGACCACAACATTATATCTCTTAATTTTAATCCTTCTCCAACAGCTCCATCCTGCCCTAAGCGTTTCTTGGCACTTTGATCGGCCGATTGGGGGCCTTGCGTTGCTTCATACGCAAACTATAATTGGAGTGACTGCTTTGACTCTGGTGACGCTTCGGTCTTCTGCCGATAAGGTGGGAGCTGTAATCGTTGATGGGATGAGCAGGTTCATTCCTTCTTCGCCTAATTCTTTCTCTCCTCATAATCCATGGTTCGATCGAACTTGTTCTCTGGCCATTCAGGCAAGAGACAGTGCGTATCGAGAATGGAAAAATTCTCGTTCTCCTATCACTCTTGCTAATTTTCATTCAGCTAGAAATCGTTGCAGGGATACTCTTCAACGAGCAAAGCGGGCTTTCATCAAACGAAAGTGCGCTAACCCTGGCTCTCCTTCTGATAAATCTTTCTGGCCTCATGGGCCAAAAAACATCTCTTAACAACTTCTGTAAATCAGCTTCTTCCTCCTCTTATTCGTTCTGGATGGTTCTGGTGCTAATTCTCCAACTGAAAAGGCCAATCTCTTCTCGGCCTCCTATTTTCCTCTAACCTCAACCCTGGATGACTGGCATTCCTCTTCCTCCTCCTTCTACTCAGATGTCCTATGCCTTTGCCTGTTATTACATTTGATCGGGTGCATGGGCTCCTGAAATTTATGAACGTTAGGAAGGTGGGTGGCCCGAATGGCATTCCTCCCCGCGTTTTGAGAGATTGTGCTTCCGTGCTGGCCCCGCCCCTCGTTCAACTATATTCTCTATGTCTCAAAACTAACACTTTCCTCAGTGTCAGCACGCACATATCCAACTATTCCGGAAAAGGTAGCCGCTCTGATCCTTCTAACTATTGCCCTATAGCTCTCACTTGTATTCTATCTAAGATCTTTGAAACCCTTCTCAACTCTCATTTCTTAGATCATCTGGAATCTCATTCACTTCTTTCCGATCGACAGTACGGCTTTCGGCGCTTGAGGTCTACTGGCGATATACTTTCCTATCTTACTGATTTATGGTTTTCTGCCCTTAGGAACTATGGGGAGACTTACGTGGTGGCGCTTGACATATCCAAAGCATTTGACCGAGTATGGCACGCGTCACTGCTCTCCAAGTTCCCTTCCTTTGGGTTTCCTCCTTCTCTTTGCTTACTTATGTCTAGTTTTCTCTCAAATTGCTCAATATCGGCTGTTGTTGACGGGAGGGACATCTTCTTCTTTTTCTGTCAATTGTGGTGTTCTTCAGGGTTCTGTCTTTTTTATCTCCACTTTATTCTTACTTTTCATTAATGATCTTCTCAATCTTCTTGCACCTCTAACTCTATCCACTGTATGCCGATAATTTGAACCTTATTATTCAACTCATTTCAATTCTGCTTTCTTTACTTCTAGAATTGCCTCGTCTTAATCTTTCCGATTTATTCGCAGATCTGAATAGAATTTCCGGGTGGTCGTCTCAACCTTAGAAATTTAATTTTTTAAAACTCAACTTCTACAAATCTCCTTCTAAAACAGCTTCCAGCTTTATTATTCCTTTCGACGGTTCTCTCGTCTCTCCTGTTGACAATATAAACGTCCTTTGCCCTTAACATTAACAAAAATGTCTTGGAAACCCCACATTACAACGGTTGCTAGGGAGGCCCCCTAAAGAAACTGGGAATTCTGTTTAGACTGCGGAGATTTTTTTTTCCTTCTTTCTCAGTTGGCTTCCAGCTATACAGGGCCTCATCCGCCCTTTGTATGGAGTACTGCTCATATCTGGGGGGCTTTGGTTTCACCCGGCTTTGGACTGGGTCAAGTCAAAAAAAAGACTTATAAACCGTTCCGTACTTTCCACTTCACTTGACCCCTCTATCTTTCAGCACGATGTTGGTGCTTTATCTCTTTCTATAGGTACCGCAGCGACAGATGCTCAAGGGAACTTGTAACTTGCGTACCACCACCTTTACGACGCTCCCGTAGCACAAGGGGGTGCTGTGTTTGCGCATGAGTTTTGTGTGATATTGGTAACTCCAGGTTAATTCCTCGCTGAGGTGCTTCCTTCTACCTGCCACCTGTGTTTTCTTAACTCTCTGCCATTTGTGTTTCCTCGCTGAATTTAATCTCCTCACTAAAGCTTTGTGTCTGTGCTCATCTGCGTAATTTGCGTTAGTTGGTGAGCTTCGAGACGTGTAACACCCCTTCCTTGAATTAGCCCGCCCTCGTGAGTTTTCTACACTTAAAAATTCAAAAGCGGCTGCTTTTTATATAGAGATACTTAAATATGTTGGCTATATTTGGTATATATATATATAGTATTATATTAAGCAGCTATATGCTAAGGTTGCTGGTTATTATATATTGTTGTTAGTTATGCATATATTATTATATACATGTTATATATATATATAGGCTGGTTGGTTGGTTGATATTATTATACATATTATTATATATGCTATTATTGATATTATTATGTTATATATATATATACTGTTGCTGGGTTGGCTACATATGTTATATATATATATATAGATATATATATATATATATATATATATATATACACACATAAGAAAAGAAGAAAAATGGGAAGATCAGGAACGGGAAGATAATAAAAATTTAGAAACTGAAGCTCAAATTCCTTTCAATGCCAAGAATATTTTTAGCCTTCCAAAAGTCTTGCCATAAAAAAAATTAAATTTGTTTTCTAAAGAAAATTTCTCACATCGTAAAAACACCAAAGATTTCCTAGTAAAGTTTGAGAGTAACTTTGAGAATAAAAATGGGTTTTCAATCCCGTCTAAAAATGAAACAAAAAGTGCTTAACATTAAGTTTAAAAATTACGTCAACTATATTGAAATTCTTAAAGGAAAGGTAGGAATTATATTAATTAAATTATATGCGAAAAATTCCCTTAAAAGTTTGAACAAAAAATTCTTTTCAAAACTTATTAAAAGAAATATATATTGGTGAAGCTAATTTCTTGTAGGTAATATGTCTTTTCGTCATTGGAATATTTATTGTCACTCTTTTATCATTCTGTAGCAACATTCTTACGAACATCTTTACAGTATAGTTTTTCGAAATAAACAAACGTAATACTCAACGTCGATTCAAATT
>JABUQX010146148.1:5000-15000 GCA_015478945.1 Trachelipus rathkii | reverse complement strand
AGCACAGGTTCCCTTTTCATCCAACATATATCCTAAATATTTAAACTCAGACACTTGTTCCAGCTGCTCACCATCTAACATAACTTCACACTGAGGACTGTCCTCACTCACAACCATAACCTTACTCTTATCTACGTTTACTTTCAAACCCCTTCTTTTACACACCCTGCCAAATCTCACTACCAATCCCATCAGAAGCCTCTCTTCAGAATTCACCACGCAAAACCAAATCATGATTACGTGTATATAATAGGTGAGGGATCCTCCACTCTCTTTCATTCTCCATCATTGTAACACAATCTCCTGCCACCCCCACCTCTAATTCTTTCATAACCCCATCCATACACAAATTGAATAACCAAGGAGACATAACACATCCCTGCCTCACTCAGCTATTAATATTAAACCAATCACTTTCGACACCATTTATTCTTACATACACTTCACTATCGTCATACATACTTTGATTCCATTCAGAAGCCTACCACCAACACCATATATCACTAACACCTGCCATAGAGCTTCCCTATCAATCCTATCATACGCCTGTTGCAAATCCATAAAACCTAAATACAATTTATTCTTCTTCTCAAATCCATAAAACCTAATATCACCTTTATCACTTCTAAACGCACCTTGTTCATAATCAGTACTTCACAGTCACTCGACACTCTTTCTACCAAAAATACCACCATATATCTTCCTACAACACTCAATAAACTAATTCCCCTATAATTCCTACAGTTACCCTTATCCCCTTTACTCATATACTTTAAGCTTATACTGCTTTGTCCTCCAATCTCTCTAACTTGAAAACCATCAATACCTTCCATAAACCTTTTGGGACTATTCCCAAATTCAAATGATAACCATCTCGCCTCCGTTCGTGATCATTTCACCAGTAATTTTATCTGTACATGCAGATTTACAATTCTTAACTTTTCAATATATATATATATATATTTTTATATATTTATATATATTAACTAACATATATATATATATATATATATATATATATATATATATATATATATATATATATATATATATATATATATATATATATATATAAAAATATATATATATATATATATATATATATATATATATATATATATATATATATATATATATATATATATAATGTTATAATAAATAACATATATATATAATAACATATATATATAATGTAATGTCATATCTTATACAGCTCATATAAAAGCACACTTTTATTATTATTATAAAATCAAGGATATGCATTGCGCTTATTGAAGAAGATATTTCATATTCTTAACAAATTAGTTTTTAGCCTTTAAAACCATGTCCCCTAGAACTTGTCATTATCAGTTATTATTAACCAAATTCCGATCTCTCATCCTTCTATTAAGAATCTCCCTTAAAATTTCAGTAGGATTAAAGTCAGAGATATTTCCTGGACAAAGCAGACACGAAACATTTTCCGACCCTCGTGTTTGTGAGGGGGTCGTATCATGGGGGAAAATGACTTCTTCCCTCTGATATAGCAATTAAAGAGTTTGTGCACTCATTTGTAAAAAATGTGAAATTATTTGTATAAGTTTATTACTCCATCTGCAGGGATTAGGTGTATTATGCCGTGATAAGGGAAGTCGCAAATTTTTTTTTTTTATAAATGGGTTGGACTGGTTATGTTATAGGGATGGTATTTTATTTCCTTTTTCACTATTTTTCACTATATTCTTAGAAATTGTAGTTGAAAATAAATTCCAATGGTAAATCTTAGTTTTAAAAATTATAGATATATAAATAGCGTTAATAATCGAATGCTAAATAGCATTAAATTTGAAAAAGCGTTTCCATGATCTAATCAAAGATTTCCTCTGAGTCAGTGGGAGAAAATATCTGATGGGTTCGATGAGCGAAATAAAATGGTTTGGGGTAGGTTGATTGGAGATTTAAAGTTAAACAATAACCGAGTATAACCTACCGCATTCTGTGAATGAATGGCAAAAGAAGTTCAAGGACTCAACTGGGGAGGACAAAGCCCACCAAGCGGGTTCCCCTGCCTCCTTTCTTCTCCCTTCCTAATTGAGTCATTTTCCCGCCAGACGAAAGAAGATACTCTCAAAATTAATAAATATTCTTTTAAATATTATCTTTTTTTAAAGCAATGTTTTACCATTGGAATTTATTATTAGCATAATTTCGTAACAAAATTGTGAAACTCTTAGGAAAAAAAAATTACCCAATCTACTATATATATATATATATATAATATATATATATATATATATATATATATATACCTGTATATATATAATGTAATATAACCAATAACATAATAGAGGCTAAGTGTTTCTATAAATATAGTGAGCTTCTTACAATGAAATATTCGCCTTGGGTTGCGGTGAATAGAATATATTTATTTAATCTATATTTATATTTAATAATCATAGCCAATATTTATATGTAATTTATGAATATTAATGATAATAATAATAATATATAATAATTACTAATAATAATAATATATATAATAATAATAATAATATATATATAATAATATAATAATAAATAATAATAATATATGTATATATGTATATATATATATATATAAAATCTATATATATATATATATATATATATATACCATAATAATATAATAATAATATAATATATAATAATATATATTATATAATATATATATATATAATAATATAATAATAATATACATATGTATATGTAATAACTATGTATTTTTATATGTAATAATAATATATAATAATATATATAATATATATTTATATAAATATATATATATATATATATATATATATATATATATACTATATATATATATATATATATATATATATATATATATATATATATATATATATATATTATAGATGGTAACACCATTCAGGGGCAGAGCACTAATCAAAGAGGGTTGTTACTATTAATATTATAATTATCACCATTAATAATATTATTATTATTATTATTATTCTAGGTCTAATATTATCTTCATCCTTATCATTATCAATGGTTAGACTCCTCTGATCAAAATAGAAGCTTCCTTCAATTGCCAAGCCTCTAATCTGTATTTCTTCAGATAGTATCTCCTCTTCCTCTAAAAATATATCGTGTTGATCGTTGATTTCTTTATCAATGTCCGAATCTTGGTTTTAAGTGCATGACTCAACAAATTCTCAGCCAAGATTTCTCTTGTTTTATTTCTCCGTGGATGGGTTTTCCTCGTCCTTAATGCAGGTTTGGTTCGCAATTGTATTCGTTTTCTTTTCGCAAGGGTCAGGAATGTCAACATAAATTACTTCTACAGGTTTTCCACGTAATTTTATTAAGAGGTTCGGCAGTTATTCTCTAGGAACCCTATGTTGAGCAGATGTCTAAGCTTGTTGTGCCGTGAAAAAGAAGTAGAAAGGCAAAACGTTATAAGCGACATTTTAATAATTTCAATTTAATAATTTTAAAGGAAAAAAATATTTTAAAATAATTGTGACTATCTTTGAAACATCTTTTGTAAATGGCAAAATGGAATTTCAAATTGTAAGTTTTGTTTTCCCTTTTAACTATATCCTTTTTTTTTAATTGCGCCCAAAAAAAGCCGCTTTAAAAAAAAAGGAATTTAATATATATTTTCCAGTTTCTCATGTGATTTAAAAGCCAAAAAAATCGTCGTAGAAAGCAAACTGTGACATTTCATTCGATTCAGAAAAATCAAATTACTTAAGTGGTACTGAAAACCTAATTTCCCCAAAACTTTCCCTTATAATATATATATATATATATATATATATATATATATATATATATATATATATATATATATATATATATATATATATATATATATATATATATATATATATGCTATTTACTATAAGCCTATATATATATATATATATATATATATATATACCAAATAAATTATTGAAAAAAAGTTATAAAACTTTATTCGATTTTTAAACTAATGTTAAATTCTTAGCAAATATTCGCTCAATAATAATTTAATAATATATGAATAATATATAAACTCGAAATTTTCTAAGTCACTGTACACTTCCTTGCAATTAAAAATATTATATTCACAAAGACAATAACAGAAGCTAAGCATAAACTTAATTCCCAAATGTATACCCACTTAAGAACCGAAAGTCTTGAGAGGCTTCTCTCTAGCCTTCTTAAGTAATTATTTTTATATGTCTTTTAGCAGCAAATTTTAAACATAATTTTGCCAACGTAAATATAAAAAATATCGACACACAAATTCATTTTCAAACAGAATTTATAGTAACTTTGAGATTACTTTCAAGCTTTCTCTTTCAATGATAAAAAATTTCACACATTTACAGGATTAATTTTCATACTTTATATATATATATATATATATATATATATATATATATATATATATATATATATATATATATATATATATATATATATATATATATATATATATATATATATATATATATATATATATATATATATATAACTACCTTTAACGTGCTGTATCCCCTTTTGAAGTACTGGGAACTGATGAACTTTAAAGGCCAACTATCCAAAACCAGCTGCCACCAACGTGTGTTTCGCAGTCAGTTTAATTCTCGCTAGGTAGATAAAAAAACTCCAACTGCGCGGAGGATTGAACTAGCGTCCTCTTGTATATGAGAGACGACGAGTTAACATCCACTGCGCCACGGGCGTTCTATATATGTATATATATATATATATATATATATATATTTATATATATATATATATATATATATATATATATATATATATATATATATATATATATATATTTAACATATACATATATATATATATATATATATATATATATATATATTTATATATATATATATATATATATATATATATATATATATATATATATATATATATATATATATATATATATATATATATATATATATATATATATTTATTTTTTCTTTCAAATCGCTCAATATCGGCTGTTGTTGATGGGGCGATTTCTTCTTCCTTTTCTGTCAATAGTGGTGTTCCTCAGGGTTCTTCTTATCTCCTACTTTATTCCTACTTTTCATTAATGATCTTCTCACCTGCACATCTAACTCTATTCACTCATATGCCGATGACTCGACCCTTCATTCTTCAAGTCTCATTTCAATTCTGCTCCCTCTTTTACTTGCTTCTAGACTGCACTCTCGTCTTAATCTTTTTCCGATTCTATTCTCGCTGATCTGGGTAGAATTTCCGGGTGGGAGTCGTCTGAACCTTGTGAAATTCAATTCTTTAAAAACAACTTCTACAAATCTCCTCTAAGACACCTTCTAACTTTTCATCTCTTTCGACGGTTCTCTCGTCTCTCCTGTTGACAATATTGGCCTTAAAATAAACAAAAAAATGTCTTGGAAACCTCACATCACAACGGTTGCTAGGGCGGCCTCAAAGAAACTGGGAGTTCTGTTTAGACTGCGAGACTTTTTTTCCTTTTCTCAGCTCCAGTTATACAAGGGCCTCATCACGCACATTGTGGGTGCTACTCTCTCTCTCTACTCACTTGGAGGCTCGGGTTTGCTGGCTTTTTGGACATGGGACAGTCAATGGCGAGGAGAGACTTATAAACTGTCCGTTTCTTTCTAGTTCACTTGACCTCTATCTTTGCGGCACGATGTTGGTGCTTTATCTCTCTTTCTGCGAACATGTATTGTGATGCTCGAGGAACTCCACTCTTGTGCCACCACCTTAAGACGCGCCCTCGGCACACAAGGGTGCTGTGTCGGCACATGAGTTTTGTGTGCAATGTTGATATTAGCAGCAACTGCTCAGACTGGTTCGCTGCGGTGCTTCCTTCTTTCCTACCACCTCTGTTCTGTGGAATTCTCTTCCATACTTCTGTGTTTCCTATAATTTAATCTCTCTCACTTTCAAGCCGCGTCTATGCTCATCATATTGCGTTAGTTGAGGTTTGTTGATTTTACACCCTTCCTTGAATATAGGCTGCAGTGAGTGGTATTGATAACTGCAAAAATAAATATATATATATATATATATATATATATATATATATATATATATATATATATATATATATATATATATATATAGATATATATATGTATATATATATATATATATATATATATATATATATATATAAGGTCATGTTAATTTTTTCTTACGTTCTTTGGTGAAGTTTTGTTAATAATGAAAAAGTAAAATTTACCCTATGAAAGAGAAAATAAGTTATTCAATATTTACAGTATTGGTGAAGCTCGATAAATTATTAATTCTTTTCTTTTTAATTTTTTTTTATATTTTAAGTTTTTTTAAACAATTTTATTTAATTATTAACTGTATTGGTGCTAAAAAAAATGTTCAAGATTGTTCTTCAATATTTTAATTATTGTTATTTATGTTTCTTATGGTATTTAATTACATTACATTAAAACAAAGAGGAATTAAATATTTGTCAACCAGTGTGTGTTAAATTCAATAACTACTTGTGGGAGGTAAGATAAATCATTATTTTTAAGTTGAAAGCCCGGTACATAGGTTAGGTTACGTTATGTAAGGTTATAAAGTGAGGTCAGATTGGATTAGGTAAAGTGAGATTGGATTGGATTAGGTTGGATTTATAAAGGAGATTGGATTGGATTATGTTGGATTGGATTGGATTATTAAGTGGATTGAATTGAAGTTGGGTTGGATTAGTTGAATTTGTTGAAGTTGGTTAGTTGGGTTAGGTTAAGTTATTAGATTAAATGGTTAGTAGGTAAGGTTATAGTTGAGCCATATCTGGGTAGATTAGGCAATACTGCGTATTAGATTAAGAAGTTCAATTTTCTTAAAAATAAAATTTAATTTATTTCACAGGTTTGTGCTAATTAATCCAATATGCATTGGTGAACAAAACATGCCGGTGGAAAGTACGTGGAGTGTTTTTAAATATAAAACTAAAAAACAAAAAGGAATGAACATAAAGATGATTGATTCATATATTTGCGAGTATGCGTGGAGTAAAAGAAATGAAGGAAAAAATCTATTTGAAATAATATTAAAGGGATATAAACTTCTAAATCTTTTGTTAAGGTCTTTATATATATATATATATATATATATATATATATATATATATATATATATATATATATATATATATACATATACGAAAAGATAAAAAACTTTTTAAATATATATAAATATACTATAGTTATGTATAATATATATATATATTATAAAAAGGAATGTAATGTTGACATTATAAAACTTCAACTTCCATTAAATGTATTACCATTAATGTAAGTAATTTTTTTTACCAAACATTTTAAAAATTTAAACTAAGTTGTAAAAATTTAACAAAAAAACAAAAAAGAGAGAGTGAAAAAAAAGAAGAGAACATATATATATATATATATATATATATATATATATATATATATATATATATATATATATATATATATATATATATATATATATATATAAAGGATTGTTTGGTTTAAACCAATATGCTTTTTTTGTTTAAAACCAACTAAAACACAATTGTTTTTTTCTCTTTTTCTAATAAAAAGTAATAAAGAGTGCTTTAAATGAAAGCCTATAGCTAAAACATCGTAATTATATATATTTACATAGAAAATAAATGGGAGGAGAACAATAGTAACGAGAGAGAGAGAGAGAGAGAGAGAGAGAGAGAGAAGAGAGAGAGAGAGAGAGAGAGAGGGTATCTGTAAAAAGTAAGAGAGAGAGAGAGAGAGAGAGAGAGAGAGAGAGAGAGAGAGAGAGAGAGAGGAGAGAGAACTTTTAAAAAGTTCAATAATAAAAAAAAAAAAAATCTTTGAATATTTTTTTTAAAAAAGAAAACTTACTATTATGTTGTTAAAGTAAACAAACATTTTTAGTTGTCAGACCTAAAGTTTATGTTTCTTTAATGTAAAGGTTAAATAAGGAATTACAAAAGAAAATATCGTTCCTAAACTTTTAAACCTCGTTTGCTATAAATTAACCGTACACATTTATCTATTATATATTTTTCATAATTTGAGATTGAGAATTGTAACATATTAACATTTGTGTTAATTGTACGTTAGGATTTTTTTGTCCACACACACACACATACACACACACACACCTACAGACACACACACATACACACACACACACACACACACACACACACACACACACACACTTTACACACACCTACACACACACACTCATATATATATATATATATATATATATATATATATATATATATATATATGTATGTATATATATAAATATATATATATATATATATATATATATATATATATATATACTACATATATATATATATATATATATATATATCATCAGTGGAAGAAGAAGAAGTTCTTCAAATTCACCGGAGGTTTGGAAAAATTGGAAACCAAGGGAAAATTAAAGCCTGACATGCTCCGATATGCGACGCTTGATTTGGTATTGAAATAAATACAGTTAAGAGCATGAATGCCTTGGCCATGCACCGTGCATGGCTTACCTACAGATCCAGGAACATAATGAGAATCCTTTGGTTTGTTTACCATCAGATGTTATTGCCTTCCCAAGGAATTCGCGAGGAATCAGCTACTACGGTTTGTAAGTAACTGTCCTTGTAAAAATTCCAACAGCCACTGAGACCACGGACGTCCTGGCTAACATTTTCACCCAAATTATTTTTCTTGTCTATGGTCGACCCGGTTTCCCTAAATCTTTTAAACAAACTACGTCGGGTCCAGAACTTACTACGACACTAGTTGAAAACTACCCAAGACATAGACCACCAAACAGCATTTTTAACAAATGTCCACCAGAAATATCACCAAATTCAACTCCCTACTGCAAGAACTAGCAAGGCATTCTTTGCTATAAATTAAGATACTGACCACGTCCCAAACTTACAATACTATGACATATATTCAACCTCAAACAAACCACTGAAACCTCTGTGTCAAAACTGTAACCAGGTTCCGGAGGACACATCCCACTTCTTTCTCTCTCCTGTCTATCTAACTCTCAACCCAGAGCAATCTAGAACATTTCAACACTGGAAGAACTCTGGAGGAGGCCGGTTACGGTGGTGGGGTTATTTGGACGTGGTATGGCCTCTCCGATAAAGGGTGATCAGAGGAGGTGAGGGAATACTTAAGAAGGTATATATATATATATATATATATATATATATATATATATATATATATATATATATATATATATATATATATAATAATAATATGTAATAATAATAATAATAATAATATATAATATAATATATATAATTTTGAGTTAATGATTACAATAGTGGATAGGTAGGTAATAATATAATAATAATAATATATGTAATATGTATATGTAATAATATATATGTATAATAATAATATATATAATAATAATAACTATATATAACTATATAACTAATAATAATAATATATGTAATAATAATAATATATGTAATAATAATAATAATATATGTAATATATAAGATATGTATAATATATGTAATAATAATAATATATGTATAATATATATATATATATATATATATATATATGAAAGAAGAATATATATAATAATATATAATAATAATAATAATATATGTGTATATATCTTTCTATATATAATAATATATGATATATATATATATATATATATATATATATATATATATATATATATATATATATATATATATATATATATATAACATATATATATATATATATATATATATATATATATATATTCCAATATGTATCAGTGAGTGTGTTCAAGGTGTTTGTGTATGTCGTTGTAGGTAGTATTTCTTTGTTAGCAGTGGGATAATAATATTTACAGATCTTTGATTTAATTTTAATAAACAAATTAAGATGTAAAGAAGTTCTTAAAATATGTCATCAATAATACAATAATAATAATAATAATAAAAATAATAATAATAATAACAATAATAATAATAATAATAATAATAATAATA
>JABUQX010146147.1:5000-14656 GCA_015478945.1 Trachelipus rathkii | reverse complement strand
CGTAGACTTGTATTACTCCCACACTCCTACCTTCCAACCTCAGCACCACCGCCACGACCCTCTCACTTCTGTATATCACATCCTCCACTCTACCAGCCAAGCCCGGTGTCAGAATTACCGCCACTCCATATTTTCTTCCCTCATCTCTACCCTTATAATACATCTGATAGTTTTTATGCAGATTACGGGTGCCCTGTCCAGTTATATGCGTTTCACAAATTCCCAACACGTCCAATCTGCGCTCCTCCATTAGCTCCACCACCTCCTCTTCCTTACCCTCCATCTTACTTATATTAATAGTTCCCATGCGTAAGTTCAAATTGCGTTGTCCATTTTCACGCCTAGTCAAAAACCGAAAAAATCCGTCAGGGTTCCGAGGCCTCACTTGCGCATCTTGAGCTATTTTTATCCACTGCCGGCTAGCTGGGCCTGTCGCAGTTTCCCAGGACCACCATTTAGTATCTTCCAGAAAACTATAGCCCCCCAATTGGGTTACAGGGATCCCTCAACGGTCCCCGGGCAGCATTTCTGGTCGATCTAAGCTGCTGCACCTCTCCAAGGTTAGATGGCCCCTTGCCGTGGTAGGGTTGAGCTCCACGGCCGCTCCAACATATATTATATAACCTATACAGCCACTCCTCCACCCCTATACACCCTTATATATATATATATATATATATATATATATATATATATATATATATGAAGAGTTATATATATATTATATATATATATATATATATATATATATATATATATATATATAGGGTATGTATATGTATATATATATATATATATATATATATATATATATATATATATATATATATATATATATATATATATATATATATATATATATATATATATATATATATATATATATATATAATCACTGTCCTCCCCCAGGAAGGTCATGGTCTTTCAGGAAAACCACGACCTGTCAGCAAATTCAGCAGGCGTCTCCACTCGGCTCTATCTTCCTACAGCCTTCTCTCCTATATCTCCTCCTTCGAAGGCAGCTCATATCTATTCAACGGATCCAGCACTAACTCTATCCATCTTTTCTTTGGTTTTCCTCTGGGTCTTCCGTCCGGCGTTCACTCCCATCTTCATTTCGCCAACCTTTCTTCCTGCATCTTTTCTAAGTTTTCCCATCATCTGATTCTTGCTGCATATATCTTCCTCACCATAGGTGTTAGTCCGACATCCTTTCTGACTCTTTCATTCCTTATCCTAACTTTCTTAATCTTTCCAATCATTGACCTCAAGATCTTCATCTCCTTTACCTGTATACTACTTTCATGTCTCTTGGTAGTACTCCATGTCTCTGCACCTTATAACAATATAAGTGCTATCACTTCTTTATAAATACTTCTTTTGATCTCCACACCCATATATTGGTCCTTCATCAAAGGGTACACAGCTCATGCTGCTCTTCCCAGCTTTGTTATCCTATGAGCTATTTCTGCATCACACCCTCCGTCCTCTGTATATAATCTACCCAGATATTTAAATTATTTCACGTTCCTCAAACTCTCTCCATTCACCACGATCTCCTAGCCCTCTCCGCCTATCTCTGCTCACCATCATCACTTCTGTTTTCTCAATTTTCCTTGGTCGTCCCTTTTCTCCAAGTTTTTCCTGAAAACATCTCGCAATTCTCTCCATTCCTTCTCTACTTTCACTACACACAGCCAGATCATCTGCATATGCTATGACATCTCGTTCCATCTCCCCCTCCCCCACCCTGACATCTTCGATTACTTTATCAATGCAAGCTATGAACAGTAAAGGTGACAATACGCTTTCCTCTTTCACCCCTTTCACCACCTCAAACCATTTTTTGTTTTTATATTCTGTTCTCACTTTGCACCTTGTCACTTTATACGTATTCCTCAGTGTATCACACAATCCCCTTCCCACTCCGTAACTCTCATCCAATATCCTCCACAGTCCACTCCTAGGTTCCGTGTCAAATACTTTCCTTAAATCTATAAATACTGCATAAATCCTCCTGTTGCACTCATAAATCTTCTCGCTAATCTGTTTCAAGGCAAACATAAGGTCCGTCGTACTTCTGCTCTTCCTGTATTCATATTGTTCTTCTCCCAATTGTGGTTCTATGATCTCTCCCAATCTTCTCTCCAACACTTTCTCATATGTCTTTGCCAGAGTCTCCTTTTCTGTTTATATATTGGGATTATTATCGTTTTTCCCCAATTCTCCGGGATATCTTCCCTTCTCCAACACTCATTTAGAAACTCTTAAACCTTTTCTCTCAATTCCTCCCCATCCTCCTTAATTAACTCACCTGTCATTAAATCTTCTTCAGGAGCTTTATAATTTTTCATTTTCTTTATAGCTTCTTCTAGCTCTTCTCTGGTAATTCCATCTTCTATCTCCTCTTCTTCATATCTATCTAACATTCCCCCCCTCTCCGATCTCTCCCTCAATTCCCTCCTCATTCACCAGTTCCTTAGAACATTCTGTCCACCAATTATTTATTTCTCTTACCTCCACCAAAGTTTCTCCTTTATTCTTAATATTACTTTGTCTTTTCTTCTTTCTGTATGTCCTTGCCATCTTAAATATTTTCTTCTTGTTACATGATACATCTTCTGCTAGCTCCTCTTCTGTCCTCCTCGCTGCATCTTTCTTTGCATTTGTTTTCACTCTTTCAGCTTCATCCAAGATCCTCCACAGTCTACTACTAGGTCCTTCTTAAAGCTGATTGCGTCGTTCTCCTCTTTAACCGTCTTCCCATTTTTATGGTTTTTATCTTCACCGCCTCTTCCACCACCTCATTCCACCATCTTGTGTGTCTTTTCTTTGTACCTCCCACATATCTGTATCCCAACACCTCCCCCGCCACCTCCACTATCTTCTCTTGTAATTCTGTAAAAATCTCTTCTCTATCCACCTGACTTATTTGCTCTCCTACCTCATTCCTATATGCATCTTTTTTACTCTGTTCTTTCAGGGACTCAACCTTTACTATCTTTCTCTTATCTATTGCATTATTCTTTTCTGCTCTAATTCTAAATCTGCTACCAACAGTCTGTGGACTGAATCCATTGTTTCACTAGGAAGAACTTTAACATTCAGGATCATTCTTTTATCTGAAACTATTATATAATCCATATCTGTTTTATGATCAAACTCTTCCTTGTTACTGTACCATCTGTATCTGGTGTATCTATATGATGCTCTATGGTTGAAGTAGGTATTCATAATTTTAAAGCCCTTTCTCACACAGATATCCAATAGCTTTTCTTCTTCTATGTTTCTTTTCTCATCTCCGAAACATCCTATTCCCTCTTCCATTTCGCTTCTTCTACTCCCTACCCTTGCATTAAAATCTCCAATCAGGAAACATGTACTATTTTCTTCCCTTCTCAATTCTACCCATTTCTCTATCAGCTCCATAAACTCTTCCTTCTCCTCATCCGTATGTCCCTGTTGGAGTGCATATGCCTGGAATATATGGTAAATTTTCCTCATGATTTTAATGCTACATGCATTTGCTTATTCCTTCCGCTCTCTCTCTCTCTCTCTCTCTCTCTCTCTCTCTCTCTCTCTCTCTCTCTCTCTCTCTCTCTCTCTCTCTCTCTCTCTCTCTCTCTCTCTCTCTCTATATATATATATATATATATATATATATATATATATATATATATATATATATATATATATATATATATATATATATATATATATATATATATATATATATATATATATGGGATCATCTTAGGTCCTACAACAAATCCCACTCCGCGTTTTTTCCAACCTTCTTCCACTCCACTGTACATCAGCACATAAACTCCTCCCAGATCTTTATCCTCCTCCTTTCCTCTCACTCTCATATCCGCCATGCCCAACAGGTCGATCCTCCTCCTCTCCATCAACCTCACCACCTCCTCCTCCTTGCCATTATATGTTGCAACGTTCAACGTTGCACATCTAAGTTTTCGGTGTGTATCCAAATTCATAGTCCATTTTCGCCGACTAGTTCGTAAGCCAAAAAATCTGTCCTATTCCGAGGCTGAGTCTTGGATATTACAAGCAGGTAATGTCGGTTAGAGGCTTGCTGTGCCTGTCTTGCCCCAACCAGAGCTCCTTTGGCAGGAAGAAAGAGAAGAAAACTTTCCTCTTTGCTTATAGGTGCACAAGACATGGATGTGGAGTTGGTTTTTGTGCCCATATATATATATATATATATATATATATATATATATATATATATATATATATATATATATATATATATATATATATATATATATATATATATATATTATATATATATATATATATATATATATATATATATATATATATATATATATATATATAACTATATATATATATATATATATATATATATATATATATATATATATATATATATATATATATATATATATATATATATATATATATATATATATATATATATATATATATATATATATATATATATATATATATATATTAATAATAATAATAATAATAATAATAATAATAATAATAATAATAATAATAATAATAATAATAATAATAATAATAATAATAATTATTATTATTATTATTATTATTATTATTATTATTATTATTATTATTATTATTATTATTATTATTATTATTATTATTATTATTATTCCTCAGATAACTTACAAATTTGGTGAAGAATTTTTGAAATATCAAGTTAAGAATTACAAGATTATTTTTTCAGAATATTTGATCATCGATCATTACATGATAACTTCTTTATGGAACTGCCATTTATATTAGAATTATTTCTTGCAATAATAATTGCAATAATAGTATTGGTCACTGGTTACTGGTATTATTGTCATCTTAGTGTGGAGCAAAGCAGAAACTATGACATATGCTCAAGAGTAACTTGTGCCGGTTGTGAATGTGGTGATTGTGGTGATTGTGGTAGTTGTGGTGAGTGTGGTGGCTGTGGTGAATGTTGCGGTGGCTGTGGTGAATGTGGTGGCTGTGGTGATTGTGGTGGTTGTGATTGCTCTTTTGGTTAGATCTTTTTGCAGGATCTGTGTCTTAATCTTATTACGTATTTCAACCGACTAAACTATCCCTGCTTTGAGAGTGTATGTCTAACATCTTAATAATTTGAATAATTTTTCAATTCATACATATATATATATATATATATATATATATATATATATATATATATATATATATATATATATATATATATATATATATATATATATATATATATATATATATAAATATAAATATATATATATATATATATATATATATATATATATATATATATATATATATATATATATATATATATATATATATAAATTTTTATATTTTTATATATATATATATATATATATATATATATATATATATATATATATATATATATATATATATATATATATATATATATATATATATATATTTATAATTATATTATATATATATATATATATATATATATATATATATATATATATATATATATATATATATATATATATATATATATATATATATATATATATATATATATATATATAAAATGGAGAGGTAGGCGTGGCTCGGGGAGAACCGGTAACTAAAAATTTTCAAGAAAACGAACATGGAGTTAACTCGTATGACAAAGCAGAGAACTGTTTGTTAAAATTGTAGCAACTCACCACTCTATATATATATATATATATATATATATATATATATATATATATATATATATATATATATATATATATATATATATATATATATATATATATATATATATATATATATATATATATATTGGGTGTACGAACAGAAATTTTTAATTTCAGCCGGAATCACAAAAAAAATTCCGGCCGGAACCGGAATTTCTTATGAACTTTCCTTTAACTATAAAGAAATGTAAAAAAAAATATTTTATATAACTTTCAACATAAAATCTTATATTTAGTACAACGCCACTTCATGAACATATGGAAAATCATCATCGAAGAGAATATCTGGAAGTCCAAAAATTTTAATTGTAAAAAGGAGAGTCTTGTATTTTCTAGAACAGGGGAAACCACAAAAGAGCAATAGATCCAAGCCGTGAGATAAGTGAGTTTTGAGGAGAGTTTCTCCCCAAAAAAGATTTGGCATATCAATGACCCCAAATCACAGAAAATGAATTTTATCGCAATGAGTAACCAGCCATTCACAGTCACAGAAGAAAAGGAATTCATAAAACGTATTGCCCATCTTCAACCAAAATATCTTATTCCTAGTAGGAAATATTTTGTAGAGATGTTACCAACTTCATACTGGAAATTATGATCAGCAGTATTCGAGAAGTTATCTAAGGCTGATCAGATATCATTTACTAAAGATAATATATATAATTCAAACGAGTCCTTTATTTATTTAACTGCACTCTGACTTACCAGCGAGTTTAAAAAAATGGACTGTGTACTCCATTGCAAGTATTTTCCAGGTTCTCATTCTGGAATTAAAATCACTATGAGTTTTGAAATTATGATGAATAATTGGGAAATTCCTCCTAACAAAATCCATTTGATCCTTCGAGATGGAGCATATAGCATGAAACTTGGAATGATTTAGCAGGATACACAAGTTTATCTTGTTTTATTCATAAACTTCAATTTGTTATTACAGATGTCTTATTTTCTCAAAGAACAGTGCGATTTAATAAAGAAATGTAGGAATATTTGTACACATTTCAATCATTCCAGTTTTTAAGCTGTAATGAACTTAAAAGAATACAAAGAGACTTGGATCACATCTTGCAAACCCCACCCATCTTCAATTCAAGATGTTAACACAGGTGGAATAGCACATGGCCCAGTTAGAAAGAAGGTGAATGTTTGTAAAGACTCCTGCAGAAGTTTATATTATAGAACAATCAATCATTTAAGCTTTGAGTGCTAATAAATGACAAATACTTGAAAAAATTCTAAGAGTTTTGCAACCATTTCTCATGGTTACGGAAACTATAAGGCAAAATTAATTATATCATCAATTATTCTACATATTTGAGCTCTTCAACATATCTCTCAAACTCTGAGGATGACAACAGAGTTCAGACTTTAAAAGAAGAGCTAAAGAAGGCGAGTTTAGATTTATGAATATAAAGGAAGAGAAAGGATCAATAGACATATATCAAAACAAGATAATTGTTTAAGTTGTAGTAGACCAAAGATACAAACTGACTTTATTTTCTAATGAAATAAAAGAGAATTGAGTTGAAAATGGATGCCTGAAGAAATATGCAAATAATAGAAAGTGATAAAAGTAGTAGCAGTACAGAAGAAGGTTTAGGCGATGAGTCATCCATCCATTTTCAGAAAAGAGCATTCTATAATGAACTTAGATTTGCCAAATACTCCAAATCATCAGGAGCATTAAGAAAAGAAATTACTGCAAAGTTACTTAGTTTTATAAGTTTGAAGAAAGTGAAAGTGACAGCAGGTCAGTTAGTGTAATAAAAGAAAAAAAAAGAAAAATCAGTGGCTCTTCAAAGGTGAAGTTCTTAAAATTGAAATTTTTTTTAACAGAGAAATCAATTTCTAATCTGGGAAATGAAGAATTACTTAATTGGTGGAAAGTGATCAAAGCTAAATTCCCAAACATAGCAGTACTAGCCCCAAAATTACTCTCCTTTCCAGTCTCCCCATATACTCAGAGAAATTATTTTCATTTCAGAAGCAGTAAATATATTTGAAGAAAAACGTTTAAAAATATCGCCCAATACTAGTGAACAGTTTTCTTTTACTTCACCACAATTCATCAATGTTTTTCAAAGTGTTTTAAAGAAAGTTAACTTTATATATATATATATATATATATATATATATATATATATATATATATATATATATATATATATATATATATATATATATATATATATATATATATATATATATATATATATATATATATATATATATATATATATTTTTGGAAATTAAATTTGTATTTAATATGAATATCTTATAATCCTATATTTTGAGATATTTGAGTAAACTTTAATTAAATAATACCGCAGGTATGTAATACACTGTATGAATACTACACAAGGCTACTACTATATTTTGTTAAAAGATGGGCTATGGGTTATATAAAATAAATCTCTTCAAGCAAATTTTTTCTCAGAAGTAAATTAGTAATTCCAGTTCCGGCCGGAATTTTTCAAAATTCCGCCGGAACCGGAACCGGAAAAAATGTCAAATTCCGGCCGGAATTCCGGCGGACCGGAATTCCGATACACCTCTAATATATATATATATATATATATATATATATATATATATATATATATATATATATATATATATATATATATATATATATATTATATATTTAAAAATATAATATATTTATATAAAAATATAAAATTATATATATATATACATACATATATATATATATATATATATATATATATATATATATATATATATATATATATATATATATATATATATATATATATATATATATATATATATATATATGTGTGTGTGTGTGTGTGTGTGTGTGTGTATGTTTATGTGTGTGTAAGTGTGTGTGTGTAGGTGTGTGTGTGTTTGTGTGCATTTTAGCAAGAGTTCTTTAATTTTATTTATAACAAAATTATGTTTAATACAATTTTCATGATTTCTATTATATTTAATATATTTGTATGCTTTTATTAAAATTAAATAATTTTTTAACTAAAATGTTTTTTTTTTAATTTTTTTTAATCTTAACATTTCCGTTATATATATATATATATATATATATATATATATATATATATATATATATATATATATATATATATATATATATATATATATATATATATATATATATATATATATATATATATATATATATATATATATATATATATATATATATATATATATAAAAAATATATATATAAATATATATATATATATATATATATATATATATATATATATATATATATATATATGTATATATATATATATATATATATATATATATATATATATATATATATATATATATATATATATATATATATATATATATATTAAACACGTTCCCTCTAAGAGAAGCGGGCGATCTCGAGATATTGTGCCACCACAGCAGGCCGGGCCCAGAGATCCGTTAAAGCAAGTGTATCGAAGTTGCGTCTGATGTCCGTTATACAGAGCAGTTTAGTAAGAGATGTCTTGTATCGTCATTTGTCAGGGAAGGGCATTTTTGATAGTGGGGGGAGGGTGCATTATGAATTTTAAATTTATGCCCAGGGCGGAGATGGGACAGGGTTACTCTGGTTTGAAGATCCATGGTTTGTTCTGTGGGGTATATTTCAGGTGGATGTGCTTGGAAGATGGTATTAGGGTAGGCGGAAATCGTTCTTTGGGCAAACTGGGTATGAATGTGTTTGATAATGGGTATGGCTTTTGAGGAGGTTTGGAAGTGTGTTATGCAGAATAGTACAAAGCTGGTGTGATCTTTTTCCTTCTCGGTGCCGGGGGCTGCTGTAATGTTTGATGCAGCTGGTGGTCAGGGTTGTGGAGTCGGAGTCGGAGTCGTGGAGTCGGGGAGTCGGTAGTTTTGAAGAGAGTGGAGTCGGAGTTGGAGTCGGAGTTGGAGTCGGCAATTTT